>PVKN010025255.1:0-14048 GCA_004027915.1 Capromys pilorides | reverse complement strand
CGAGAGCAGGGACTCGGAGACAGCACCTGTGGTGCCGCAGGCAGAGAGCAGATGGCTATAGCCATAAGCCAAGGACAGCAGGCAGCCTCAACCAGGAGGCAAGGAACAGCACCCTAAGGCTTCGGAGGGAGCACGGCCCTGCAGACACCTCCGCTTCGGGTTTCTAACTTCCGGAATGGCATCACAATCACTGTCCTGTTTAAGCCTCCTTGGCTTGTGGTACTTTGTTAGGGAAGCACTAGGAAATTAATACGAGTGACAAAGAACAAAAAACCTCACTCAGATATTTAGTAGCAGGACCACCTTTTATTCTGTTCCTGCCCAGACCAGAAAACCCTTCTAATCCCAAGTTCACCCAGAGCAACATGATTTTAAATTAAAGAATGTAATGACACAAACACATCCCATACTTGGAGACCATTTTTTAAAATATGGGGAAATACATATCACAGTAGTGTGCTGTGAAAGCCATTTCCCAGTGTCCCATCAGGTGGCATCACCTCACGGGCACTCTCCAAGCCTGCTGTGCCTCTGCATGCGTTACTTCTGTGTCTGAGACTCCAACTTTCACTGGTTTCCATCAATCTTAAATTGCTCCTGGAGGATGTCCCCTGGACCCTGGGACAGAGGCCGCGAAGCATCTCTGGCTCCAGGAACGACCTACTGTAAGATCACTGTGCTGGAATGGACGCTGGGCAGCATGGCCTCAGGTGCTGCGCGCCCCACCCCTTGCCCAGGCAACTTCTACTTAGAAACAGTCTCCAAATACAAGCATCACAGGCAAGCATGCAGGCGAGCCACAGGGAAAGGATAGGACAGCCTGGCTTCATGACGTACGGCATGTTTACAGCTTTTTATGTACTGCCGCAATCAACCAAGATTTTTCTATTCCAAACAGACATAATATGTCTACTTTTCTAAAGAAATATATACCTGATATGTCACCTAGACTGGCACTATGTGGAGGTCGTGCACCTTCATGTTTCACAAAAAGACACCCTGGTTACACAGCCGAGGCACAGCTACTATCACCCAATATCACCTAATACAGGGAGACTGTATTAGCTGGTCCCAAGAAAGGCCAACAAGGACGAAAGAAGATGCCAGAAAAGTCTAAGGCACCTGAGAGGTACTTGTAATCCAAAACGAATCATTGAAATACAACTGAGCTAGAAAATAAAACTGCATATACCTGCCCTTTACTCTCCAAACAGGCAAGGATGGCTATAAGACCAAAGGGAGAGGAAGAAACTCCAATTCCAGATCGCATGTCAGCACAAACCCGAGGAAACATGCAGCCCTCTTTTCATATCTAAAGATGCTCTAAGATTCAGTTCCATGTATCTTTAGTGGTAACATCCAAAAGATGACGAGGTAAGTTAGCCCCTCACAGGCCTGTGCCTATGGCTCCTGCTCTGTGTTTCTGGATAGAACAAAATCTGAGAAGAGGGGTGTCTCTGAGGTCCCCATATCAAAAGTAGTTCTCTTCAATGAAGATAGGCTTCTTGGCTGGAGCTGATTACTTCTGGGGTAGGGGCTCCATGCTGGTTAGGATCCCCACACCAGCTGTGAGAACTAGAAACTAAGGCCTGCAGGGGACAAAAGGTAAAGACCAGTGACAAGAGGCAAGGAGGCTCTGGAGACAGCCATAGCCAATACCATCTGTCCAGTGCTGACCACCTTTGGCCAGGGCCGAGGAAGGTTTAGATTTTCAAGGCTACACCATCCTTGTTATTTGTCCACAGGGAGAAAAGTAAAACCTAAGGCTATAGGAGCGGAGTGACTGTCATCACAGCAGCAGGAAACAACGCTGGGGAGATTTGATGTGCTCCCTCCAGGGAAACTCCAGGAAGCCCCTGCTGGAGCTTAGCTGAGCAACGCAATGATCACTGAAGAGCAATGGAGACAGGAGGAAGGGAAGAATAGCACTAAAGCAAAACGAGGAAGGCAGGCTGGGAGGCAAGGCAGGTGGAGGGTGCTCCTGGGAAGGAAGGGCCCTGCGCAGAGGCCAATTTCTCACCCAAGAAAAAAAGTCACCTCAAAAGTCACAAAAAGAGGAGCAGGAAGACAGACAAGGCCACAGAGAGCGCAGGAGTATTTTCAAGTGCTTCCTTTGTTCACTTGCTCTCTCCAGAGTGGAGGAAGCTCCTCAGGGAGGCGGGTCTGCAATCAGCTACTTCCCCTCCTCTCCTCTCCTCACCACACCACCCTCCAAATATCAAGAGCAAAGCTAGTATCCAGGGCACTCCACAGAAGACGTGGGTCAGCCCTGGAGAAATGGGGGATCCCCAGGAAGGAAGTGTCTCACATCCTTAAAGTTCCTTTCCAGGAATACGTTCAACAGCTCTGTTCCACTCTAGTTTTCATTTCATAAACCCTGGTTGTATTTGCTCTTTGAGGTCTCCGAGATCATTTTTTTAAAGGGTAAAATGAAATAAGAACTGTAAGCTAAGTAAAGCTTGACTTCTCACTTGACTGATTTTTTTTAGTTGCCCATAATTTCTGAAGTCACTAGCAATAACTAAAGGTGCTCAAAGTCAGGTCTATGTCTTCCTGCCTTTTCTCAGAATGGTCTGAAGCAGAACAGAGAGCCTACATAAATAACATCTGGAAAATTTTCTGTATGAGTTTTCCTAGAAAAGAAGAGAACATGGTCACGGAGGACAGCAGCTATAAAACCCTGTATTACGGGACAGCTTTGGAGATAGAAGAAATGCTCGGGCCCGAGGGGCACATAGCAGTGAACAAACCCGCTCACAGGACACCCTTGACCCAAAGAGAGGTTACGCCTTGAATGATTAACCTGCTCTCTATTACCCGTTTCCAGAGAGGCGCAGATGCTGGGGGCTAAAAGACAACAACCACCAGCTCAAGAACTGAAATAAGTGCTAGCATAGCTCAGACAGGACGTGCTGAGCTGGGGACAACCACATTTCACTGACTCAACATCAGCTCTGTGAAATGCACTGGAATGTGAACCAGCGCTTTCCACCTCATTCACTCGCTCTTTCATTCATTCATTCATTCAACAAGTATTTGTTGGGCCACAAATGTCAAGCACTGTTTCAGGTGCTTGAGAAATAGAGCAGTGAAAGATAAACTGCCATCCCCGAAGGGAGCTTAAGAGTCCAAATTCTGGAACTTATTCTATAGCAGTGTTTTCAAACTATGAGCCATAAAAGACATCCAGCAGTAGTACCGGATGAGCATTTGCAAAGGAAAAAAAAAGAATAGTAAAAAAAAAAAAAATTCAGAGCACATCACATACAGTAAGCTAAGTCATTTCATAAAGCCTGTGTCCCTCACAGATAGCTGCAACATGAGGCTCGCGAGCCAACAGATAGGTGCGCCTGAGCATGAGCTGGTTGTGCCAAGAGAACACAAGTCCCTGGTTTAAAAGCCTCTTTTCCTTCCAGCCACTCTCTCCTCCTACTCTTTACTGGGACTAGTTCTTAACAGCTCGTCCATAAATTCAATGTTGCTACATTCGCTTTGCCCAATCATGCCATTTTAGCTACATATTAAAGAACAGATTCCTTTTTTGGATCAGTATTTCCAGCTTTTCTGGGTAGATGCTCTTAAATCCATCTTCATCTGATTAAGAAAATATACCATGACTGGAAGCCATGTGAAATTTTACATGGATTCTTTCTTTTTTTTCATGGATTCTTTTTTGTTTTTTTGCAGGACTCAGGTTTGAACTCACAACCTTGCACTTGCCAGGCAGGCACTTGTGCCACAGAGCTATCTCCCCAATCCCCTGGATTCTTTATTCCTGAGACAGGGTCTCTGTCTTAGTTACTCTTCTCTCGTTGCTGGGACAAACACCCAACACTCAAAATGAGGGAAGGAAAGGTTTATTTAGCTCACTATTACTGGAGGCTTCAGTCTATACTCAGCTGACTCCAAGGCAGAAAGGCACATGGCAAAGAGCAATCTTTCATGGTGGCTGGTAAGAGCACGAGAGCAAGGAGAACTAGCTGTTCAAGCAGTTAACTTCTCTCCCTACCTTACATTGGAATGGGGCTGGGGAGATAGCTCCGAGGCACAAGTGCCTGCCTGGCAAGTGCAAGGTTGTGAGTTTGAATCCTGGTCCCGCAAAAAAAAGAAAGAAACAAAGAAAAAAACGCAAATCATCTGCCCCAGGGGAGGTGCAGTACCCATTCTCACAATACTCAATTGCAAATTCCAGAAACCGCCCCATGACTGCATGAGGTTTTGGGGGGACACCTATACACAAACCATAACAGTCTCCTTTCGTCATTCAGGCTGCCCTTGGACTCACTATGTAGCCCAGGCTGGCCTAGAACTGGAGCAATCCTCCTGCCTCAGCCTCCCAAGTTCTATGATTACAGGCATGGGCCACCATGCTGGGCTTACCTGGATTCTGAAGTACTAATCCTAAGAGCTTCTACACAGAAGTACAGAGCATACAAACACATAGAAGACACATATTCACTCCCTCTGCATCCAAATTTGATGTCCAAACAGGGCTGCAAACCCCCCGTACCCTGATGGATCCCAAGCACAAAGGCTGGTGGTCACTTTCCAGGCCCCCAGTGTACAGTATTTGGCTATTTGGGGCTCAACATGAAGCCAGGCATGCGGGCGCGCACCTACAGCCCAACGCTGTCAGTGAGGCTGAAGGAAGAAGACCACAGTGCGAGGCCACACAGACCCGGCCACAAACATCGATGTTCTTGCCAGATGGCTGCTTACACTGGTTTCCACCTATTTTATTACCCATCCCCTCCCTCTTCTTTCAATCCATGCAAACTACTAAATATGAATATTTGCAGGTATGTGACAACTTTGTTTTTAGTCATGACTTTTCATTTGCTCTTTCATAAAATTTTTAAGCCCACAATCCCCAGCTCCTTTACAGAGTTACTGGAGCCGTGAAGATAATTCTTAAATGTCTGCCTGCACTCCGTGGCTGTGAGTGGGACTGGGGCACAAGCAGGCGTGCTGCGCGGGACATGCGGCTTCTTCCTGGGATCCCAGTGATGACGTCACAGGACAGCAGCTCTAACTCCCCACAGGCCTTTCCCTGCACTCTGCAGGCTTTGTGATGGGAGGCTAGTCCTGCCTCCTGCCCTACCCCATGTGTGCTGCTCTATTCTTGGGAGCTGCGCAGAGAGGAACCCCAGACCCTTTTATTACACATTTCAAGGTGGGCTGCAAGGAAAAGGTGGGAAAGCCCATGAAAGAGAAAGTTGTACTAATGCAGCTCCCCAGCAGATGCAGCATGCTGCCTACGGCCTCACTTCCAGAGAGCAGCTCCAACATTCTCCCCTTCCTGGAAATCCAAGCAGGTATAGTCGAGATCAGAGGAACACAGATTTGCACACTCCCAAGGTCAGCAGCTACTCAAACCTCAAATACTTAAAACTGGGGGGTGGAGAGGGAGGACTGAAGGGAGATGAAAAGAATGGGGCAAAAAGGAATGACGGTATTATGTACAGGACAAATTTCCTGTAATGTGATCATTATGTACGTCAAAATATACAAATAAATATTAACTAGTAAAAAAAAATATGCTACCTACTCTTTACTTATTAACTAATTCTAAGAAAACCTTGTTGCTTCCTGGCTGGCTACAGAGGAAGTCACTCCACTGCCGGTGGCACTCAAGCTGCCCCAAAGCAGGGAGTAGCTGCTTCCACAGGTGCGGTCCTCTCATGTTTTTCTTTGTTAGAGCAATGCCTTGCCTCGGTATTTCTATAAGTTGCCCTCAGTCTCCCAAAACAAAATCCAGGACTTCTGTATCAGGCCCTTGTGCTTCGGGTGTCTAAATCTTGTTTTTACCAAAGGCAAAGATGAAGGTAGTCCTCGTAAGTTACACAGGCAACTAGAAACCACAGTCTTCCAATTTTCCTTTTCTAGGATACTAGCGATAACAGACTCAATGAACTCAAAGTGGTCAGAATAGCACAGAAATAATACTAACTTTAAAATCAAACTTCTAAGTATGCATGCATGTACTAAATACATCTGGCCAAACATTCAGCAAGCCATCCCCTCTCTGCTTTGGACCTAGAACAGCTCTCGTTAACTTCTTATAACACTGCAGCATGCTGGAGCATCTTACACATTAGTAATTTTAAAACCAGCCAAACCCCTTATGGCTAGGCTTGATAACGGCAGCCCAACCCTACAAAAAGTAGTTACCAAATTTCTGAGTCGGTGATCCGGGTGGAGACGAATTCCCACTGGGGGACAGGTAGAGGTAGCGTTTGTTCACCCCTGTATTGAAGTCAAAAGGGGACTGGTAGTCTTCATATAAGCCGGCGTCTCCGAGCTCCATTCCAGGCAGAGGCAGAGTGCATGGCTCTCTGGCCAGCGGAACTCCCCCTGCAGCCTGGGTCCCTCTGGGCTGGGAGTGAGTCTTCACTGTGAGTCTTCCTGGAGTGGAGCCCCGCCCCGCGTCCGGGCCCAGGTGAGCCTTGGCAGGCAGGCCTTTTAATAAGTGACTTCTGAGAACTGCAGGAGGGGCTCTGCACACCATCTGTTGTTCACTTCAGGTCAACAATGAACAACCTGGCAGAGGGTGGAGCCCTCTTCAGTAAACAAAGGAGGGCGGGCTCTGGGATCTAGAGTGTCACTCCGACGTCTAAAAAAGTGCAAGCAAACGCTTGACACTACCAGAAGTGTAAGAAACTACATTTTTTAAATGAGTCATGATCACAGCTATCGCAGGGCAGAGTTAATATTCTAGGACAAGGAAGGATTACCAGTCAGTAATCTCCTGCAAATGCCATCTGGGGGATTTTTTTTTTCCACCAAGGATTTACTGTCCAATTGTGAAAGCTGAGCTTCCTGCTTTAGCAACCAGCTTTCTAAGCACAACCTCATACAAAAATAAAACCGTATTTCCATCGTTATTTTATCTAAAGTGAAGTCTGCATCCCTAACACAGTTTTCAATCCAACTTGTCTCTTGCTTTCCTTCCTTTCTCTGCATCCAAGGGCAGTGTTTCAACTGCAGGAGGAGAATCGCTGAAGGCAAAGCTCCTCTGTGGCCTGCACTGTTTGACTAAGGCCAGGGCTCTGCACTTTCCACACTAAGCCTGTTTGTCTTGGCACGGCGCACAAGGCAGTGGCAGGGCTACAGTTGGTTCATAAAATAAAATGTCCAAACCCAGATCCCTTTCCTTGGGCCCAAGTCTCTCCACAGAACCTCCACATGTTCCCGATGGCCTCTGCTCACAGCACTTGCAGCTCACTGGCGCGTGTGAACATCAAGAAGGTAAAAACGAAGGCCCCCACAGGGCCCCTAGTGAGCAAGGGTCTTCAGGGCATAACAACAAAAAAAAAAACCAGTTCTCTGTCTTTCCAAATCTACCTGAGAAAGACAGAACTTGATAGTCTCCCTGAATTAGAAGCAAATGTAATACCCAATATATTGTAAGCATTAAAAGATTAGGGTGTCTAGTGTGTAAAATATACTTGCACCCAGGGAGTCCATATCTGTTCTCCACTTGTGACTGATTTTCTTTCTTTTTTTTTTCCTATTAGTCACATTTTGTACTCTATGGCAAGTCTTTGTCAAAAGTTTTTTTTTAATAAAACAATACTTTTTTTTCTTAAAGATACCAGAATTTGAGTAGTTATAAATGGTATTCGCTTTAGAAGCAGCATAAACCTTTTTATGATGACTTAAAAGAGTTAAGTTGTTGAGCTTCCTGAAATCTATCGCAACTCTCACTCCGAGGGGACACACAGTGGAATATGCTTCTGGCCGAGAGGTGGCTCCAGGGGTCCCTGCTGCTACGGTTTAGATCTAACATGGTGCCCAAGTCTCATGTGTTCTGAGGTAGAGCTGTCACTCATGAGTGTCTGGGTGAAAGCGTTGTTAGGGGGAGGAGCCTGGTCAGAACAGGTGGCTCTCTGGGGTATGATCTTTCTAGAAGGGTGTGTTCTTGAGCCAGTTTATCCCCTCTCCTGCTTCCTGGGTGAGCACCTGTGCTCCGCTGCACCCCTCTGCCATGCTGTTTCTGCCGTCAGCCCTTCACCGGGGCCTGAGCCCCCTGAAAACACAAGCCAAGTAAGCCTTGCCTCCTTTGAATTGCAGGTGTCAGATATTTTGTCCCAGAAGTGGCAGCATGATTACATACCGCACTCTTTGGTCGCTACCTACCGGCAGAAGGCACTGCTCTATCACCTCACCTGTTCTTCCTCCTAGAGCCACAGGTGTTAGAAGGTGACTAATTCTGTCACAGATACAGTGCAGACCACAGCTGCCTCCATGCCTCTCATTACCTCAACCCCACATCCCGGCCCTCAGTGTTGACATCCAAGTGGCACCCGTTACCTGAAGTGCAGCCCTTTTGCTGCCAGTCCCTCACCCTTCCCCTTCTCAGAAGCCCTCCCTGCGTCTGTCGCTTTGCCCTTCCCAGCAACAGCACCCAGACATGTCATGCCCATTTGCCTGCCTGTGTCTCTACAACCTCGTCTCTACCTTAGGCGCTGCATCTGATCAGGACTGATAATCAGCCTGGAACGCCAAAGGCCAGGCCTTCTTCTCAAACATGAGCATGGAAAGTTAAGCGACGGTCTGGCAGCTCTACCCTCCCTGCTTGGGTACCACCCAAGGATTTCTGCATAACCTCCCAGCTCTTGCAACCAATTCTGGGTGTCCACATCTCCAGCAAGAGCCCACTCGGACACTACAGGCACGAGAAAGGCGGAAAAAGATACCCAGTGTGGGAAGCCTGCTGCCCTAATGGGACAGCAGAACACCCGTTAGCCCAAGGTCCAACTGCACAGCATAAGCTGGTTTAAAAAATTAAAACTGAAACTGTAACTTGGGAACAGACCACCAAAGACCCCGAGTAACAATCATATTTAACGTAATGGCGGGTGGGGAAAGTGGGGCTGAAGTTTTCTCAGCAAGGCAGGGACAGTATAAAAATTAAATGTGAGGGCTGGCATGTAGCTCACTGCTAGGGCATTTGCCCTGCAGGCCCGGGGTCCTGAGTTTGACTCCCAAGCATCCCAAAAAGAAGTAATTAAAAAAGCAAACATTATAAAGGCAACTCTAGAAATGGTGCACAAGAACAGAAAGAAAGAATTTAGAACAGAGGGGACTTGGAAAGAGAATCCTAGACAAACCCAGGCAAAAGGAAGGGAAGCCTCTGGCTCTTTTTATTTCCTGCATGGACTATTTGGCCCAAGGAATAATCAGGTCCTGCTGTTCCAGAACTACTTCAAGATGGATGCGCACAGGAGCGCACTCACCAGGGCTCCCGCGGGGCTCCTTTCTCTGCGTCCACAGCCCAAGTTTCCAGGCCTCAAAGTAACTGGACCTGTGGGTCCCTAAGCTGAGCTCTGGGTGCTGATGTGAGGGGCCTCTGGGATCCTTCTCCCCCCACCGGCCAGGGCAGAAAAAGCAGAGAGAGGAAAGGGAGGGGGCAGCAGCACTTGAACCCCTAAGCGCTGCCCTGGGCTCTTGAAGCACTACATTTCTGTTCTATTTCCCTAAGGGTTCAGTTCTATCAGTTCCACAGAAAAAGCCTCAAATGTTCTCCTTTCTAATCTTCTTCCTCACTATTACCCAAGCATGGTGCAGCCAAATGATTTCTTGCCTCCTGAACATATCTTAAATTTCAATTTTTTCCAACTATAGCCTCCTTTCTCTATATTTTTTACCTGTAAAATCCCTACCTACTTAATAAACTCTGCTTAATAAAGATTCATTTTTAGATGCTACCTGAAATACAATAAGCAAGCTTCATAAAGGCCTACTAAAAGTGGATTAAATGCTCAAAAGAACCTTCATGTAATAGAAAAGACGATGTAGTCACTTCTAATACAGAAACATATTCTTGTATATTTAGGTAAATAAAACAGCACAAAAGCAGGTTGCATTGGGTTATCTATATTTGTACAGTAACTAAAGAGAGGTCAACCAAGCAAAACAAAGAAAATGGGCAGAAAGAGAACTCTATGTCCCTGAACCCCACAAAAGTGAATCATGCGTTCCAGAGCCAGCAGAGGGCGCCACAGGCAGCTCAGCCATGAACTCAGGGCATTGGGGGAAGTGGGCAGCCCATGAGATATCTCAGCACAGGGCAGAAATGGTAGCAGAGCCTACGAGAAACTGTAAAAAAATCAAGTTTTTATCTGCCTATTAGTACATCATTCGAGCATATCCGCACAGATCCTCCCCAAATCTAAAAGACTCTGAAGGGATGATTTGACTTAAAGCTACACAGCATGCAAAACTTCCTCCATAGGCACCTGAAGTGGACCAGAGAGGCGACAAGGCAGCCACCTAAGAGGAGAGGCAGAGGACAGGTGATGTGGGTGTGCCACGAAGACACCGGGCCAGCTTGCTGCATCACACGTGGGACAACTGGACCACCCAAATAACTGGGGATGCAGTAAGCTAAAACCCATTGAAAAACAACTCAAGAGTCCACAGAAAAAAGAAATAAACTAAGAGGGAAAAAACAAGACTTCTAATGTCATTAGCATGCCATCCTGGCCATCACTCCAAAAAGTCATACTGCCAATTGAAGGAGAAATTCTGGCAAAGAGTGGGTATTTACATGGGCTCCATGCGCAGCACAGATGAATTACTTGTCAGAAGGGAAAACAGGCTAGCAACTCGGTAGCAGAATGCACCACACCTTCACTGGAAAACCAAAGCCACCATCACCCAGAGAAAGGCAGGTGGCCACGTGGCGTCAGCAACACCACATGCAGATAAGAACCTCTGTCAGTCAGGAGGGAGCACCAGGAAAACCCAAAAGGAGAGCAGTTCTGTTTTGAGAAAGGGGAGAGAGCTGCATTCTTTAAAAATATCAACTTCATTTAAAAACAAAGGCTATGAAAAGGATCTATTAAAAAAAAAAAAAAACTTAAAAGGAGATCTTAAACATGTGACAACAAAAACCCAAATGCTTGATCCTACATTTGGTCCAATACTGGAGGGGAAAAAGAAATTCTACACAGTAGGACATTATGTGGAAAGGCAGAAAAACTGAAATAAAATCAGAAAAGTCCTACAGATTTCACATTTACTGAGGTTGACTCTATTGCCAGAGATCTCTCTCAGGAAATACGAAGCAAATATATTAAGGGTAAATGTGACCTGGTGTACACACCTTCCTCTGAAATGCTTCAGAAAAGAACAGCACAGTGTGCATATGTGCACGCACACACACACGCACACATGCACACCAATGTAGGTGGGGGAAGATGGGAACCACAAATCCATCAGAACTGAGGATACAGGCGTCTTTGTACTCACTTTGATTTTCCCATCTTGGAATCTGAAGCAGCTGAGAAGAGCTTCTCTGCAATCCACTTAGGGGGCTTGAGGGAGTCAAGCAAAACAGGCCACCCTGGCACAAATGGGCACAGTGGGCTCGGCTCATGTTAGGGACGGAGTCGGGTCACAGCTCAGATACAGGGCCCATCCTGGTTCCTGGCCACTTCTGAGAGCTAAGAGGAACCCTGCACTTTCTGCTACAGCAGCAGCTGAGGTGGCTCTTCCCAAACTCTTCCCAGGCACTCATGAGGGCACCTGCAGGTAGAAAGAAGGCCAAGGACCCTGGAAAGTTAGCAATGCCCTCTAATGATGATAAATATGACTCACCCCTAAAGGCCACTACCACGAGCATTTTACACCAACCCTTTGGGGTAGGTTTCTTTACTGCACCCATTTTATACATATAAAGACTGAGACATGAAGAAGTATCTTATCCCAGGCACACAGTAAGTGGAAATCAGTCAGGAATGAATCACACAGAAAGCAAACTGGTGTGACCAGTACCGTAGAAATACAAGGAGGGAGCGAGGGACACTGTGAAGCTGCTGGGCTCAGGCTCCCGAGATTTTAGTAAGAGCCTCAGCAAAGGACAGGTTACCAGAAGAAGAAAATAGGGCAAAAGAGTGAAATCAAGTAAAAGGTTTAAGAAATGTTTAAGTGGACCAGGAGAGAGAAAGCAATGCCACGGAGGCTGTGCAGAGAGGCCAGGTGTGGTGAAGCAGCTGTCAGGAAGTCCAGGGAGACCTCCATGCCTAAGCCGAGAAAAGCAAGACTCTGACATCCCAGCATGGCGTTCTTCTAGAAATACATGTGAGCCTCTGGACTAGGAACGTCAGAGACCAAGGCACATGTTCCGCAGAAATGCCATTCCACTCCTTTATCTTCTACCCTCATGGAGAAAAGCCTGCAGCAGCACAGCATTAAAAGCAGAATAAGGCCTACACAGTGGTGCATATCTGCACCCCCAGAACTCAGGAGGCTGAAGCCTCACAGGGAATCACTGTGGGCTCAGGGCCAGCCCGGGCTATGTAGCGCGTTCAAGGCTAGCCTCAAACTCGAGCTATATTGTGAGACTCAAAAAACCAAACAAACCCACAGCTGTTGGGACTCAAGATATAACTCAGTGGTAAACTGCTTGCCTAGCAACCAAGAAGCCCTGGGTTCAGTACACGGCACCAGATGAAAAATTTATATCGGTGACCCCTCTCCAGAATAAAAATACACAAGCTAGTAGATATATTCACATTGTCTATACCTCAATGCAAATGTACTTTAAGCGATGAGCTCAAATCCATTTGCCTGACCTGCTGACTTACAAAGAAGTCCTCACCTGGTGAGAGGCCCAAACACTCTAGGTGTGTTCTTCTGCCCTCTCAACATCATTGAAAATGAGTACTATTATCACACTAAAGAATACCGTTATAGGGGCTGGGGAGAGAGCTCCATGGCACAAGTGCCTGCCTGGCAAGTGCAAGGTCGTGAGTTCTAACCCTAGTCCCACCAAAAAAAAAAAAAAAAAAAAGAATACCGTTATAACCAGGCATGGTGATGCATATCTGTAATCCCAGTGCTCAGGAGGCTGTGGCAGGAGATCGCCATGAGCTCCAGGCCAGCCTAGGTTACAGAACAAGACCCTATTTCAAATAAAACAATTTCTCTTTTGTTGTTGAAAGCGCAAGGGTTTTTGTGTTTATTTTTACACATGAAGGAGCTTGAGTGGCAAGGGGTTTCGTTCCCTCCCTCAGCCTATCTGCCTCCCAGCACATTAGGAGCCAAGCACATTGCTGGGAAGGCGGAGCCTGTGGTGTGGTCTCAGGGAGCCTCACTCCCAGTCACAGGTGGTCAGCTTCCAAAATGCACAAGAACTCAGCTCCACCATCCAGACACGTTTTTGCTTCCGCTTCTCTCAGAGTTTTCACTATCACACCAAAAAATAATCAAAAGATAGCTTGATATTTGTCATCTACCTAGCTAACTATCATACATTCTGAAACATTTTTAAAAACCAAATTTTTCATTGTATAAATAGAACCTGAGCCAAAGTTTTAGGCTCACTCCTCACACTAGCTGGCAGCTTCCTCGATTATAGGTAAAAGTTCTTCAACCAGGGATTTAGCTCAGCGTGTGCACAGCGCCTGCCCGGCAAGCACAATTCCCAATAGCAAAAAGAAAAAAGTTTTCCAGTCGGTGCTTCTCCAAATTTAATAAGCATGGGTACCACCTGGGATCCTGTGAAAATACAAGCCCTGGCTGAGCAGGTCTGAAGCAGTCCCAGAGCTGCCTTTCAGACAAGCTCCAGCAGCCTGCAGCCTCAGGCTCCCAGTTCCTGGAGCTGCTAAGTTGGCCTGAGCATGGATGGCAGCAGCTCTGCAGCCAAACAGGACTTTGCGGTGAAGACAGGTCAGCACAGTGCGTCACTAGGTGATGTCAAAGCCCACGTGAATGCCATAGACTGTGCTAACCCAAGCCAGGAAGGCTCTCTTGCCTCGATAGGCGATGGTTTGGTGGACCTGCTGTCATACATGCTGCGATGAGTAAGTAGACCGTCAACATGGTAGGCCTGGAATCCAGCTGCCCAGGGGATGGGGAGGGCACTGCTGGGCGTGTCTGGATAGGTCATGAAGCTATGACCTCAGGGTCCTACACCTTGCCACGCCCCACTCTGGAACAACCCCCCCACCCCCCCACCCACCCCCCAGTTCGCTCCCTGGTGGCCAGGAACTAACACCCTGCTGTCCTGCTGTCCTGCTGTCCTGCTGTCCTGTGCTCTT
>PVKN010025254.1:0-14182 GCA_004027915.1 Capromys pilorides | reverse complement strand
TTCCTTGAAGGAGCTTGATTGATACAGCCATCCAGTTCAGAGAAGCTCAGATATTCGCAGCAGCTGCCAGTACTTTCTTGGAGGAGCTCCGGTCTTTGTAGTTGGCATGGAAGGAAGAGAGAGAGGCTTAATATATGCCTCAGCTGCTGCTCCTCCTCTGCTCTTCATTGTTCTCTGCTGCCATGAACTGTGCCGTCTGCCTTGGAACCAGCAGAATATGGACTGAAACCTGCACTAACTGTGAACTAAATAAACCTTTCCTTCCCTTATTTTGTGTGTTGAGTATTTGCTCCAGCAATTACTGAAAAGTGACTGAGACACCATCTATGAAAGATCTAGCTCTCTACTTTGTTATTTGTTCTTTATTTATATTTTGTTTTTCTCACATAAAAGAAACCATTCAATATTTAAGCTTCTGTATCTGATTGACTTTGCTTAACAATGTGGTCTCAAGTGCATCATTTTCTTATAAATGAGTCAACTTTGTCTTTATGACAGAGCAGTACTCCATTATGTGTAAATACCACATTTTCTTTATCCATTCATCTGCTTAGTTGGTCTAGTTAGAGAAACAAACCACTGTAAATCTTTCAAATAGAGGTCATCTAATAGAAGAAAGCCCTTATTTAAAATGATGGAAGACCTTAGATCCAAGTTAGGATATGGGAAGAAAGGCATCACCACAACTAGAGTTGAAAGGATGTCAGATATAGATAACAAAAACCTAGAGTCTAGAACCTCCCAGAAGAATATAGAGTCAATACAGATAGCCCAGAGGGAGAAGGGATTACTGAGGGAGGAGCCTCTTGAGAGTGATGGAGATTCTAAAGGAGACGCAGTTATAGCAGACCTCGCAAGAGGCAGGAAATAGAGAAACATGCTGTGGCATTCTCTCCCTCCCATCCTTTATTCTTGTGCATTTGCTTCATGCTGCCAATGATACTAGGAATGCAAAGGCTAAGTGAACGTAAGAAATGGAGCAAAGCATGAAAAGGGTGCGAAGAGTTTATGTGGTAGCTGGTTGGCACATGACCTGGTAAATCAAGACTGAAGTCAACAGACACTTGTGTATCTAAGGTATGTTGTATATTAGTGGCTCCACGGCTGTCCACAGGGCCTGGATCTCCCCATTTTGCACTCTCATTCACTGTCTGTTCACCACACCTTGGAGTCTCCCAAAGCAGCCAGCATTTGGGCCTCCCATAAAGTCAGGCTCTCACTCACATGGGAGCCTACGCTGACCCCATGGCAATGGTCTAAGACTTGACCCTCTGAAAAGCTCATTAACTCACATTTCTAAGGGACACAAGCAAGGGTAGCTTGAAGCTGCCCCTTTGGGTGCGACTAAGGATCCAAAACTAATTGATCATGAAGTGCCCAAGTGCAGCTGCCTCCTAGAAATCCTGTGTCACCACTGGTCACCACTGGTACGTGTCCTGCAGCTCTGTGTCCCCACTCACTAGCTTGGCCTCCTGCCAATGGCAGAATTCCCCATAAGTCACCCTGCATTGATATCTAAACCCTCAGTGTTGGGGGCCAACAGATACACTGTTTAGTTCCCTGGACTTCGGCCACTCTTGTTTTGCTAAACCATCTCTTTGATTTTCCCATCTCAATCTTCTTTTAGTAAGTTGTCACCCACAGAGAATGTCAATTAGCAGAAGACAGTCAAAGGTATATGAGAATGAAACAAAAATAAGATCATATTTTGTTTGGACGCTTGACCTTTTATCCCTGGGGATGATGAAGAAAGGCGTTACTGAAGTGTCCCAGTGGAGTGTCCTGCTCAGTAAGTCCGAGTGCTTCTGTCTGAAAATGTTAATGTAAGAGCAGATTGTAAATAATCCTCTTGGCGATTAGCATTGTGCTCTCTCCTGGAAGCTTCAAAATGCTCCTCTTCTGGGCTAAATTAACAGGAAGAACGAACTGTACCAAATCTCAACTGATTCTGAGGACACAATCTGAGTCGTTCTCCCCCACTCCCGACACTTAAGTGGAGGGGAGGGGAAAGAGAGCTTCTGAATTTGGGCTCCATTCGTCCTGGGAGGGCGGAGGCCGTTCCAAGTCTGCACACTGTGGACTTCTGTCTCTGCTTGTAAACTGTTACAGTACAACTAAGGAAACGAGATTGAAAGCCAGTATACCAACCACTCCTTCAAGCCAGAAGTCTTTAAACTGCTGCCAAGAGATTTTTTTTTCAAAAATAAAGTTGTTCAGACTCCAAAAATAACATCTGTTGCTCTGAGTAACATTTTCAAAGAACATAATAAACTGTATATCCAGAAAATATACACTCTGTGGTTCCCTAAGGGAACTTGAAGAATGGATGACATGAGATTCTGGACTCTTTCATTTCATGTACTGCCTGCCCCTGGGCAAAATATTTGCTTGATATGAGAGGTGGTAAGATACATTGTGTAAAAGTTACCTTCATTTTCAGCATGCAGTGACTAAATAACTTTAAATATCAGCCCCACTCAGAGGTGCTGGGCAGGCTTTCACTAGCAGAGCGTATTTTTAAAGTGAGGTCATGATGCCCTGGAGTAAGTACCAGGAAAATCCAAGAAAACAGTAATACTATCTATAACCTTCTAAGCATTGTAGTTGAAGAATATAGTCCAAGCACATTTCTAGATTCCCTGAAACTTACCTGTGTCCCAGGACCACTGAACATGAGCTGTGACCTAGTGTTACTCTGCAGCTTGTTCACCTTTCTCCTCTCCATCCAACTTTTAGATTTCCACCTCTAAACTAAACACGGGAGTGCTTGGTGCAGAAACTGTGCTCTGTGACTGCAATGAGCTCTCCAATCTCCTGATAGGTAGAGGTCCCTCCCTAGAGGAGACTGGAAAAGAATAACAAGTAGTGTGTGACCACTATCACTACTAGTGACAATTCAGAACACTGGTTTCTGCATGTCCAGAGTGAAGACGGCTTAGCTCTAGGAGAACCCATCATGTCTAATCTGAGAAGGAATCCCAAAGACATCTTTCCTGCGACCAACCTCAAACGATGAGACGGCTTTGCTGTCTGCTCGGGCCAGCTGTAATGGAGGCAATGGAGGAGAGTGGCTGCTGAGGATAGAGGAACAAGGGGAGGGATGGTAAGTCCAAGGCTTCTGATGGTCTGAAAGATATTGAAAATTTGTACACACTCTCCTGGGCTTGTATGCAGAAGTGTTTTAGAGGATAGGATGGGCATTTCAGTTTCAGCTGCCCGATGTTAATTTAACTATGAGGCTCCGGACAAGTCCATCAGCATCTCTGAGCTTCTGTTTCTTCATCATGATGATCATGCTGCTGACCTGTACCTTCCCTGATATGTATATTATCTGCAAAATCCACTAAATTAACACACATGAGCTGGCTCTATATAAAATGATGGTTTTGGATTTGTACTATCATTGTTCTTATTCGGAACATTGCAATCAACCTTTATACTGCCCAACAGAGGGTTTGATTGGATGACTCTTCAGAACCCTCCTGTTGTCAGGGCTTACAAGGGAAGGTATTTAGCACAGGATGATGCATAATTTATAGGATTATTTTATAATATCCACCCAAAGAGTCAAATACCAAAGAGTGTGGGAAATCTGTCCATACACTAAAGATTGACAGAGTCCACACCTGGATCCCAAGGCAGTGATCTGCATGAGTCCAACTGGAGGCCTAGAACCCATAACAATGTCTCATGCAAGCCTGATTCAAGCATCTGCACTGGGAAGGCCCAGAGGTCAGTGGTGGAAGCTAGAAAGAGCCAGCATAACAAAGGATCTGTAGCTCAGTGGACTAAAGCACCTGTGTAGGCAGAGTGCAGTGGTCAGGGTTCAATCTCTGGCATGCCGTGTTGGCCTCATCCCCAGGGCATGCTGAGACAGTGATTGAGACTGAGCATGGTGGTACGTGCCTATAATCTCAGCATTTTGGGAGGCTGAAAACAGGAGGATCACTATGAGTCCAATCCACATGTAGACCTTGTACAACATGTCCTAAAAACAGGAAAAAAAAAGAAAAAAGAACAAAGAATCTGTGCCAGCAGGCTGAGGGACTTGCACAGAGCCAGGAAGTGATGTTCAAAGCACTCCCTCCAAGAGAAGCACAGCGAGCACTCAAGCTCCTCTATAAGAACAGCTGAGCTCTTATCAGAAAAACCAGCATGACAGACTTCTCTGGGAGAATCATGAGCACACCATCTTCCCTTCCAGTTTTCTTTTGTATGCAACGGTCCTCTGGTGGGCCCTTCATACCAGCACCCTGCTGATTCAGTTCAGCTGGGTGTTCCAAGCTGACCATTAGTTAATCCGCCATGCCTGTTGGCCTTAGGATTCCAGTAGGTGATGTGCCCATGATATCTGTTGTCATTTAAGGTCACAACATTGATGAAAATGCAATGCCTCATAAGGAAGGCAGGACTTAGTGAGGAGACAGTGCAAGACAAGCTCTGGGCAGATGACAGATTTCCTTCTGATGTGCAGAGGATACGTAAAGACTACTAACGGTTTGTCCAACTTGACTTTCTCCACTGGATCTATGGGAGGCTTGAGAAAACTAGAATTTCTCAGAGACTGGACTCGGCCTTGGCGTGTGTAACTGTTTGTTTCACTGTCCTGAGAGGACTCTGCCTTCCAAGTTGGTTCTCTCTGTCTTTTTTTATGGGGAGATCAGAGGAGATTCAGGTTCTATCTTTGAATGAAGAATTTCAGTCCACCAATAAGTCAGTCAATACCTGCCTCTGCTGGAGTCCTGTTGCTCAAAGTTTAGCATAACTAAATTGCCTGGGGGACTGAGATACTCAGATCACTAGACTCCCAGCCCCAGAGTTTCTGATTCAGTAGAGTTTGAGTGGGGCCAGAAAATGGGCATTTCTAGGGTGCTGCTGCTGCTGCTCTTGGGATCAGCAAGATCCCCTATTCTGTGGAAACCATCATCTATTGTGATGTTTAAAATGGTCCCTTCCATGTGGCATAAAAAGTAGCCTTGTAAGTTTCTTCTGATGGAAGTTGAAAGAAAAGGTGATTTTGAAGAGAAACTATAGTATATATGCATAATAGTACATATATTAGCCACAAATACAAAGGGATTATATCCATTTTCAGGAGAATGGATGGAACTGGATAGGACCATGTCAAGCAGAAAACTGATGTTCAAACCTAAAACCTAAATAAACCAATGAATAGAGATGACAGGAAACTAGAAGGTAGACTTTAGGAAATAAGAAAGGGGATGGGGCAGAGTGATTAAAGGAATGAAAACGATCAAGATAAGTTATATGTATGTCTGTCTTCCCCACATGAACATCACCATCCCTATCCTAGACTACCAATATCAACTTAAAAAGTAAGCTGTAACGGGGCTTAACTTTAAAAATAAATTATAGGGGTTGGGGAGATAGCTCAGCAGTCTAACCACCTTCCTAAAAAGTGCAAAGACATGGTTCCGTCCCCAGTACCATATGCTGTGCCAGCCCTGGAACCCAAGGTGCATTAAGCTGGCCACTAAAACGGCATGATGGTACACACCTGTAATCTCAGTGCTGGGGAGGCTAGACCCGGTATCAAACAAACAAACAATACAATACAATTGAGTTATACAAATCAATGTAAATAAAGCTTTATTGTTTATATAGACTTCTCTTTTCAATGTTTAAAGACAAAAATACAACACTGTTTTGGGCCCATTGCTTCCTAATCTTTATTTCCTTTTGGCTATGAAAAGTGAATAAAGTTTCAAAGTTTAAATTGGTTCTTGGGCCTGTTAAGGTACACAGACTTCAGACTAGTGACACAGATTCACAAACTGCCCTTTGAAAGTTGAATAATAATTGGAAACTATGCTCCTGGAGAAGCTAAGGTCAACTTTACACGTCAGCTGTTTGTTTCATTATACCTGGAAGTATGACTTATGACTGCTTTTTTCCTAGTGAGCCAGTTCAGCTCTTAACCTTCTTGCTGCCCCATTCATCAGGATCATGAGTTCCATTTAAATAACATATTTCACTATAATAGAAATCAGCACCTGGAAGCTATGTACTGTTTTCAAGCTCAGTATCCATGGTCTGGGCCATCATTCAGTTCTCCTGACTACCACAGGGCAACATAACAGTAAGTGTACTTCAGCAAGACTCAGGGCTCAGGTTCAGTTCAGGCTCTAAGGCCTACTGACTCCAAAACCTTGAGAAAGTTCTTTGAATTCTCAGAGCTTTTTCACTTGTAAAAATGGAGCCAACACGCTGTGGCTGCACTACTTTGGAGGGTTGTTTTGATAACCAAGATAAAATGAGAAACATGAGTCGATGTACTTTAGACACCGATAAGCCTTTAAAAAGTCAAGGTCCTCTTCATTTTTGCTGTCATGTTCCAGGTACATGGTGCCCTCGCCCTTGTTTGAAAGCTGTGCTCTTGCTCTGGGGAAGATGCAGAGCATTATCACAAATGTGTTTACGGGCTCATCCTTGAGGAATGGGAAGAAATGATGACAACACCACACTGTCTCGTCACCATGGTAATGCTAAGATTTCTCCACAGCTGTGTAGGCAATAAACTCATGGCCAACTGCATGGCCTCTCTTAGTCTTAGTAGCCATGGGTAGTTACTACTTTGTAACTTTGTAACCCTATACAGTTTCTTCCTTAACTTGTAGGTAAGGAAACAAATTCTTCTGAAGGATATAATTAGATACACAATCCAGACTTGTCTCCTAAAAAGGCCCATTCTCAGAAATTTAAATAAAGAGAGATGGTCAGCTGAAGAGTGTGTTCTTCTGATACACGAAAGGTTTCTCTTTTATATGAGAATATCACTATTATAATGAACTTTTAATGAAGACCTCCCAAGACAAGGAGGGGAAAGAAGAGAACTCTGCACTTAACTGCCTGGTTTTACCTCATCATAGGCTCCTTAAGGGTCAAGCTATAGAGGTCTATCTGTCATGTTCCTTTTAGCTACACAGAGAGTGATATACTGATGAACCAAATCAAAGGGTGCCCAGATATTTGACTAAATATCATTTATAATGTGTCTGTGAAGGTGTTTGTTGAAGAGATCAGCATTTGATCTCTGCTAAGCTGAGTGGGTCACCTTGATTAAGGCCTGAGGAAGAGAAAACAAGGGAGCAAAGGACAATTTTCCCCATTAGTCTATCTGATTAACTTGGTAGTGATCTTCTCTGGCTCCTGGCTCTCTGGTTCTCATGCCTTCAGAGTTGTACATAATTTATACCACTTATGAAGCTTCCTGGGCCTCCAGATTGTTGAGTGATAGATATGGAACTGCTCAGCTTTTATAGCTGTGTGAGCTGATTCCTCATTATAAGTCTACACACACACACACACACACACACACACACACACACACACACAATCTTTAGTTGGTTCTGTCGCCATAGGGAACTCTCTGACAAGGGATCCCTCAGAAGTGTATACAGAATTTTATTGCTATGAATTCCTAGCCAGGCACTAATGTGACACTGATTTCTGAGTATTAAGCTCCCTGTTAATGTTCACCTCACAGAGACTATGAGGTAAGGACTTTAACAGGAGCCAAATACTATAGAAGCAATGGGACAGGGAAGGCACGGAACAACAATTAAAGATGCGTGTGTATGTGTGTGTGTGTGTATGCACATGCACACAAATGCACGTCTGTCTGTGTTCACCTGTGTATACTGATAAAATCTAGGATCTACAGTGCATGAGTTTAGAAAGACAAGATGTTAAACCCAGCATACAAATTGTGCTGTACTATCTATCACCATAACTAAATCCAACTGCTGCTACTGTCTTTTCTTCTTTTTTTTCTTTCTTTCTCTTTTCTGTATTTTGTGCAGGGTCTCATCACGCAGCTCAGACTCATAGCGATCTTCCTCTTTTTAGCGTTCCCAGCACTGGGATTACAGGCCTGCACCACCACAGCTCAGAGTACCTGGGGTGGTTCCAGGGATCAAACCCCAGCTGTTGTGCTCTGCCTAAGCAGGCGCTTTAGTCTGCAGGACTATCATCAGGCTCGCCCTCCTCAACTGCTTCTGGGGACAATGTAACTTAAAGTAGCTTTAGCATGCAGGTGTTATTGTAGGTAAAGAAAATGCTCTTCACTATTTAAAAACAAATGCTAACAATTTCCATCAGCTTTTTGAAAATAGCAGTTAATGTTTAGAATTTTCACTTTGACTAACTCTGTATACTGACATCTACAATTTGAGCAGCTATGTTGATGACAAAACCCATGGTTGAATACTTCTCATCTTGGTCTTCTATATGTGTACCATCTCTAATGTCTCATCAATTATTATACTCTCTTTAAAATAAAATGCTCTCAAAGAGATAAGAAAAATTTAAGATTTCTTGAAAGCAAGTGTTAATATTCAATTATTTATCCAAACTTGAATAACCATATCTATTCATCTGAGCAACAGATTTGATGATAAAATAGATAATACAACAACCATTGTTAATTAGCTATTCCTGTTTTAAAAATCTGTAACATATGTATTGGTAGGTGTTACCCTGTGTCTTTTTTTTTTCTATTTGTATTTGCTTCTGTTTCTACTCTTCAAAATGAAATTAAATTGAATTTAAAAAAAAACAAATATTAAATACCTCAGTCTGTACTACAGACCTAAGGTTGTGTCACTGTGGAGTCACTCTAATAAATGCACCATGTGGGTATAGAAGTTCAATCTTGGGGGGCTGTGGGAAGGTGGGGTGGGCAGGGCACCAAAGATAGAGGCACACACCTGAGCAGGTTAGCTGTGAATCTAAAACTTTCTGAAATGTAAAATTTATTTTTTCTAAAATATTATGTTTTTTTAAAGCACCCTCTCAAAGTTTAGAAGTTGTGGTCATCAGGACTCTTGCTGCCGTTTGCAGTTTGCAAGCAGGCAGCGTCCCATGGCTTCCCAGCATTAGTACAGTATTTAGGCCTGGAACCTGGATTCTAGCTTACCTTTTGTTTCTTTGTTTATAATGTGCTTCACTTTCATTCATCATGTTGGCAGTACATGGTGGTTACATTAACTGCAGGGAATTGGTACATGTGCATAACACATTTCTATTATTTTCTTCTTCCTTTTCCCTATATTTCCCTTTTGTTTTTCCAGTGTCAGGTTCAATTTTTCATTAGATCTTATAAATTACCATAGATACAGATTCAACTTTTGGATTCAGCTTCCATCCTGCATGGACGTGCTTGAATACATGTGACTGAGAGTCCAGCTGCATGGGCTGGCCAAACAGCTCAGTGGACTAAAATGCCTGCAAGCAGATGCAGGGACCTGCTGGGCCGGCTCTGCCCCAGGGGGGCACTGAAAAGGTAACTGAGACTGCCCTTGGTGGAGCATGCCTGTAATCCCGCCCTTTGGGAGACTGTAAGCAGGAGGATCATTATCAGTCTGATCTAGTAGTGAGACCCTGAACACCCTGTAGACCCTTCCCTAAAAAAGAGAAAAGAAAAAAGAGAGAGTCCAGCTGAAGCTGATTCTGCGCATTCTGCAGCAGAAAAGCCCCCGAGTCTAGGTGGCATTTGCAGCCCCTGCAGAAGATGCCCTGCTCTCCTGTGCTTTCTGCCTCCTTCCAGCCCCGCTAGGGTTTATATCTGGATGTCCTGCAGAGCCTCAAGGGCCTCTGGGAAGGGGAAGGTGAAGCTGGGGTGGAGTGGGTGGCTCGCTGGGAGGGTGGTCTGGTGCCCCCCATCTCTCTCTCTGCTGGAATGCCATGCTGTCAGTGAACCCCTTCTTTTTATATTTTTAAAAAATCTTTTTTAAGAATTTGTTTGGTACAAGGTCATGCTACACAGCTTGGACTCACTGATCTTCCTATCTCAGCCTCCCCAGGCACCACCACACCTGGTTTCCATGGCCCACACAGTATGAACCAGCATGGCATGCAGTTCAGGGGATCAAACCGAGGCCCTGAGGCTTGCCAGGCAGGCACTTAGACTGCTGAGCTATCAAACCTGCCCCAGCAAGACCTTTCCGCCTTTTCACCCTGCCTTAGAGCCAGCCAACTATGCACTGAAACCTAGACAAATCATGAACCAAGTAAACCTCTCTTTACTGAAGTTGTAGCTCTTGGACATTTTGTCCCAGTACAAGAAAGAAACTAAGACACAAGTCCAGATCTCCAGCACCCAAAGAACATTATCTTGGGCAACCCCTTTTAAGGATTAAAATCACTTCCTGAAAACCAGAGAAGGCAGAAATTACATAATTTCAAAGATCAAGGACTAATACCCTCTCTTAATCTCTGACTGAGCTAAAGCTCTGTAGGCAATGCAAGGAAGTGTTGGAAAATTCCAACTCTTCTCACAGACTGTCATTTGAATGTCTCAGTTTCACTTTCCTTTTCGAAGCCCTTTCCTGGATGCCGGCTTCTCAGAAGAGCGCCTTGCTTTCAGCACCTTGCATCTATCATCCCATGGCCTGCTGAGCTCCATACTTCTGCTCTCCAGTCAGCTTTAATTTTATTGTGTATTCTTTAAATAAAAATGATGAATCATTTTTATCTTGCTGTTTCCAAGGTCCTCTTTCTGTCTGCTTTTTGAAAGTTTGACTATGGTACTTGTTATGGTTCGTGTCTAAGTGTCACCCCAATGCCTCATGCAGTCATGGTGCCACTTCTAGAGTTTGTGATTAATTCATAATCCAATGCTGGGATTATGGGTGTGAGTGCTATGCCTCTTAGGGGTGGGTATTCTGCATTATAATGTAAGGATGGGGGAGAGGCTTGCTAGAAGCTGCAACTGCTGCTTCTCCCTTGACTCTTCACTGTTTTCCACCACCACGAACAGCTGCCCTCTGCACTGTGCCACTCTGCCTTGGAGCCAGCTGAGTATGGACTGAAACCTCCACTAACTGTGAGCTAAATAAACCTCTCCCTCCTTCATTTTGGGTGCCAGGTATTTTGTTCCAGCAACAAGGAAAAAGTAACCGAAACATTACTTGTAAGTGTGGCTCTCTGAGTTCATCTTTGAGTTTGTTGATTTTCTTGGATACATAGCATAATATCAAATTCTAGAGGTTTTTCACCATTGTTCTTTTAATAATCTTTCTGCTTCCTTCTCTGGTTAGGGTTTCTCATTATGCGTATATTACCACGCTAACATGTTCCACCTGTCTTCCGAGTGCTGTTTGTTTTTCTTATTACTTTCTCTTCCTCACTGGATAATCTCAATTAGCCTTTATTAAAGTTCAACATTTCTTCTGTCAACTACAGTTGGCTGTTATGCCCTTCTTGTGAATTTTTTAATATAGTTAGTTTACTTTTCAACACCAGAATTTCCATCATTTATAATTTCCATGTCTTTTTTATATTCTTTATTTGGTTAGACATTACTGTCATGTTCTCCTTAACTTCTTTTTGATATACTCTTGTTCAGTTCTTTGAATATATTCAAAACACCTGACTTAAAGTCTTTGCCTAATAAGCCCAAGATCTGGGGTACTTCACAGACAGTTTCTATTGGTTGCTTTCTCCTTTAGGTAAGTCTTTGTTTCTTTTTGTGTTTCATGTTGTTTTGTTGAAAATTAGACATTTTAAGTAACATAATATGACAGCTCTGGAAATCAGACCACCTCTCTCAATCCATTCGTTTTGTTGTTGTTTTGTTGTTTGTTTGCTTGTTTGTCTTTTGGTACTGGAGATTGAACTCAGGATTTGTGCTTCCCAGAAAGGCCACTGAGCTATCTCCCCAGCCCCACTGTTTTATTATTTTTATGTTTTTGCTTTCAATTGTTAATAATTTTCCTGGACTAATTCTGTAAAGAGAGTGTTCTCTATAGCGTATAACCACAGAGATCTCTGTTGATTAACCTTATTAGTTAGCTAATGATTGGTCAGAGATTCCCTTACTACTTTGAAAAACTAAACCTTCCAACCTTTGCTGTCAGGCTCAGTGTATGTGTTGGGGCATGCCTTCACGGTTAAGACAGACGATATGCAACACTGCCTTAGTTTTCATTTCCGGTTTGTATAGGGTTTCCCAGTCAGCCAGAGATCCTGTTCAAAAATAGTACCTTTGTGTCTTTTTTGAGGATATATACACACTTGTCCATGAGTGTAGCCTTCTAAATCCCTAGGAGTATATTATGGCTTTGCAAAACCCACAGTGGATGTCTCACTCCCTATATTATCCTTTTAAGTTTCTCTCCTTTGCTCTTGTTTGGTGTAACGCTGAGTAGCTACTTCTCATATTATGACAAAGGCCTCTGGGAAGGCCTTCTCCTCCAGGAGGCGCTCTGAATCACACCCAAAAAGCGTTCACTGAATGGGCTGCTTCTGAGGCAGCGAGATAGGCCTAATAGCGACAGCACTCTGCAGATGGAATTCTTTGGAACTCCAAACTCCATCTGCCTTTCTGGTTGCTGTCAGGCTGCAATTTTCCCAAGCCATCCTGCTTTTAAATTTGCTGGCTTTTAACGTTAATGCAGAGCTGGGACAAAAGCCCTAACCATAGATCAAGTTAAAATGCCACAAATGCTGCAGTTCTTCATTAAGCTCAGCAGTTTTTTTCTTTTTTTCTGAAAACGCTTTTCAGATTGTAATGAGCTCTTGGCTAATTTCTAAGGGTTTTACACAGTTAATTTTGATGAGCTTTGCCCACATTTTCATTGCTTTCCTGGTAGAGCAAATTCACAGAGGCCCACATTTCCCTACTGTTATTATCTTTGAAGTCTAAGTTGAAATAGAATGAAAGCTTTTCATACATTAGAAATGCTTCTTCACCTTTCTTTTCATTTATTTTACTTAGGTAATTCCACACTATAGCTCAAATGCCCTGAATAAATGACATGAGACCAAAGTCTCAATTCTCATCATTTCTTTCATTTCTTATCAGAGTATTTAATAAGGGGCTCTCCTTGCGATCTCCTAAGTGGCTTTCCTTGAAGCTGTCATTTGGTTTCTCTGGTGATCAGACCATTGCCAAGGGTAAGCAGGGGAAAGGTACACTGTGAGCTATAGCTACCTCAGCCTTGCTGTTAATCAGTGCACACGTTTGCCTGAGTATCTGTCCTACAGGGCTCTCATCAGCTGCAGGATGACTCTAGATAATGAAAACTCTAAAGCAGTGCTAAACGTATTAGCTTTTTCTTTTTTCTCTATTTTGTATTTTTTAATTTTGGGGAAGAGTCTACAGGGTGTTCAGAGTCTCACTACTAGATCGAACTCGTAGTGATCCACCTGTTTACAGTCTCCCAAGAGATGGGATTACAGGTGCGTGCTAGCAGGCCCAGTCTCAGTTTTTCTCTATTGTGGTAGGATCCCCAGCTCCTGGGCTAGGGACTGGCACTGGTACATGGCCTGTAGAGAACTGGCCTGTGCAGGAGGAGGTGAACAGTGGCAAGCAATGGAATCTTCATCTGCATATGCACCTGCTCCACATCAGTTAAATTGCTTGAGGTCTTCCCTCCAGCCAGATCAGGACCAGCATTAGATTTTCACAGGACCCTGAGCCCCACTGTGAGCTATAGCTAGGAAGGAGCTAGGTTGCAGCTCTTTGACATCACTCTGAAATCATTACCCCTGCCATGTGTGGAAAAACCATCACCACCAAAGGAGGTTCCTGGCGTCAAAAGTACTGCAAACTATTGCTCTATGGATCCCAGGTATTTGTGTATAGAGACGTTGGAAAACGGGTAGACAGTCACTCCACTGAAACACATCTTTCTAACCATTTGCCATGGTGTCTGCAAACACCTTGGGAAACAATGAAAAGAAAAAATAATTCATGCATCATCTTCCAGTATTTAATTTAAAATACCAGGGCTGGAGAGATAGTGCCAGGGCATAAGTACCTGCCTGACAAGTGCAAGGTCGTCAGTTTTAACCCTGGTCTCGAAAAAAAAAAAAATTAAAATACCAAGCACACAAAATTTTACTTGATGTTTATTTTATATTTTTTGAAAATACAAGTTTTTAAAGACTAGATTGACCAATTGTTTCATTTTAAATTACAAATTTTTTTACAGTACCTTTCTATATTTGATCTTTCAGAAAAGAGCTGTCTCTTTCCCATTGTTCTGTCTCTCTCTGTCTGGCTGTCTCTCTGTCTCTGTCTCTGTCTCTGTCTCTGTCTCTCTGTCTCTATCTCTCTCTCTCTTTCTCTCTTAATATCAAAGACAAAAACAGGGTGAACAAATGTATTTGTTCATTATAGCTTTCTATTATTTTACTTAAAATGTTACCATAGTAT
>PVKN010025253.1:0-14186 GCA_004027915.1 Capromys pilorides | reverse complement strand
GGCTGCCTCCTTGTCCTAAATCGATGCAAAATGTTTATCTTTCACGGCCATCTTGACTTGGGGAAGAGCCCGAGGCCACGCAGTGCCAGGCCTGGTGAGCAAGGTGGATGAGAGCGCAGCATATGTATCTGATGAACACTGCCGGAAGCCTTTTCGATCAGTCCAGGATACCATGAGGCTGCTACAGAAAGAGGCTCATAGGAGGGGACGTTCAGAGCTGCTTCAGAAAGCAGCAAGAACAGTGATCTAAGTAGGTGGGAAGCCACAGGGGGTATTTTTAGGGGATTCATGAGAGTGTTTCTTTTCTTGTGATAAATATTTCATTTAAATATTCATAATAGATTTTGATCGTGCTTTGTAGTGGGGAGGGGCACAGTATACTAGTGCAGTTATCTGGCCTTGAATGAAACGCAGTGGCGTCTCATCACATAAGCAAGGATTCTTCCATCAAGATGTAAGTTCCTCAAATGGTAACTGAGTTTTTTCAAAGTCCTTTCACTACACCCAGCTGAAACCAACCCTCTGTCTACAGACAGGCGAGTTGCTGTTATACTGCACTGACCACTGCAGGAGAGGAAGAGCAAAAATAGCTAAGCAAACAAGGCCTGGATCGGTGCGCAGGGCCAAGCTCATCCCAGAAGCCAAAGCAAGCAAGGCTGCTGGCAGGATCTCAGGGGCCAAGTATGAACGGCCCATCTGTGCTCCAAGCCCGGCTTCTCCTCATAGCTCCAACACATGTTCTCAAAGCTGGAATGTCCGCAAGCACAGGGAGCAACAGCTGAAAATTTGGCCCTTATGAAAAGCACTTCTGCTGAACACCAAGCCAACGTCAGCCCAAGTTGAGCAGAATGGCTCTCTTCATGCAAAACAGCTGAGAGGAGAGAGGAAGAGTACAGGGGCCAACAGCAGGAACCACTATGTGCCTGGTTTATGCTAGAAGCTTCTACATGCCACCTTATTTAACATTCACATCCCCAAGGAGCTGTAACTGCAGCAACTGCACACAGATTCCTGGAGACTCCCATATGCCTAATGGGAGAGGCACAGGAGCCGGCAGACAAGCTACTTGGAACACCACAAGTCTGGCACCATGGCTGTGATATTATGAGGAAGTTCCTAGCGTTCTCACCTGGCAGTACTCAGGCTGTCTGTAGGTCGAGTGAGTGCTCCTATAAACAAAGATCTTTGAACAACATCTCTCTGACTTTTCTCTGCTGGTCCTTCTACTGGCCAGTCAGCCTCAATCTTATTTATAAATTGTTTCATGCTTGGAATATATGGGTAGCTTCTCCTTTCCTAACAGAAAAATTAGGAAACTGTGTCCAGTCTGAGACACAACCAACAAAACAACTGCTGAAGATCCACAAGGAGACTCATGGCTTGATTTTGAAGTGTCCTATGGCATATTCGGGCATCATCCCAATTACTGCCACAACTCCTATTCCAGGAGGTACATGAACATCATCTTATGACACAGCCTGGAGTTAGTATCACACTGTTGTTCTGAAGCAGCTAGAGATCTCCAGGGATATATTTTCAACATGAGATCAGTGTGTGTGTGTGTGTGTGTGTGTGTGTGTGTGTGTTGGTGTGGAGGGCAGATGTTTCTGTGTCTAAGTTTCTGCAGAGTAGACCTGCATCCCTAAGGGATGGAGAGGCTCCAGTGACTGTGGACATTCCACGTGCTTCTGACCTGGCTCATGGGGACCTGTCCACTTGGCAGAGTCTCTGATGGCTCCTTCATGGTCTAGAGTTCCACTCTGACCCTTAGCAGGTACCAAAAGACAAATGTACTGCGGGACTTAATAGTTAGGAATGACCTAGAGGGTTTCAGTTCTCTCCTCAGTGGGAAAGCAGCCTTATGCACGGACCTCACCTCTGTGGGCCTTTTCTTTTACTTGTAAAGTGAAAGGAGTAAATGGGATGGATGAGTAATTTTGGGTTTTCAAGGTGTGTGAAGTTAATGCAAAGTAAAGAGTGAATTCAAATTCACTCTGGATTGATGCTGTAGCAATGAGTAAAAATGGTCACAATAGAGTTGTACGAATGGAACAGCACAGAGTGTATCTTCTACGTCTGGCTTATTTCCCGCACCGTGTAATGCTTGTTAGATCATTCACTGTTCGCTGTAGTTGCAGTTTGCTCCCTCTTACTGCAGTATAGCGCTTCACTGCAGGAATACATTATAATTTATCTACTCACACCTGTTGATGGACATTTGGGGTGTTTCCAATTTGGGGTGATAATGAACAAAGCTGCTATGAACTTTTGTCTACAGATCTTTCTTGTGGACATGTGTTTTCTTATCTCTTAGGTAATACATACCTAAGAGTGGAGTTGCTGGGTAATATGGTAAATGTACATTTAAGAAACTGCCAAGCTGTTCTACAATGCAGTCATACTATTTTACACTTCCACCAGCAATGAATGAGAATTATTGCTGCCAACACTTGGTATTGCATACCCCAAATATATACACTGTATAACTTCATTTTCTTGAAGTTTTTCAACTGGCAACACTAACCTATAGTGATAGAAGTCAGATAAGTTGATAGTTGGAGGTATGCTGGCCTGCCAGCATACGGAGGTACGGAGAGTGGTGGGTATTTAGCAAGACATCAGTCAAAATGCACTGAACTGTATGCTAAAGATGGGTTCATTTTATATTGTAAAAATTATGCCTAAGGAAGATTGGTTTAAAATACCTGCTGTACCGAAGAATGGATCCCTGAATACTGGGAGCTCCTAGTTGTTCTGTATTTTTTCAATCCACTGATTCCAGGCATGCGTCTCTTCTTGAGGATAACCTCATTTCCAGGTGAATCTCAGTGGTCCTTTAATGCGGGAAGGTTGAGACTGGACTTGGTGATGTCTGAAATTCTTGAAACTCCAATATACCAATCCCATATGCTACATGGCTGGTTATTCTAAAACCTGGTCACCACAGTGCCTAGTTCTCTCCTTCTTTGACTGTGGTCTTCATGGGCCAGTCAGCTCCCATGATCTGGCTGACGATGCCGCCATCCCAGAGAAATCACAATTGACCCAGAGCTGCTCTCCTAAGCTCCGCCCTCCCAGCAGCTTGACAGCTGGTTTATTTCTGGAGCAGCGATCCTCGAAGGAGACACTGTTTGCTTAAAATTAGCAGGTTAGGAATTAGTTGAGTGGAGAGACGGGCAACATACTTGCGCACAAGGGCTCTATGGGCTGGCTTTCTTTTTGTAGTAGTCACTCACAATTCAGTCATTCCCTGCTTTTTGGTGTCCTGAGATTGAAAACCTAGAGAGCAGCAGATGATGACTCCACTGTTTATACTGTAGGCACCATGTGTTAACTCAGCATGTCCTGCTCCTACTGGAGATTCGCCCCAGGACCCAGGTGGACTTGTTCATGGTCACGTCACCTGGGAAGTAGGTGAGACCCAGGAAGGCTGGTGCTGCTAAAATTCTGAAACACGGAGTCCCGAGTCAGGTGTCCTTGTGTATCCACAACTCTGGTCTCCAAGACTGCTGTCCTCCTCCCCGAGAACCCTGCAGGCTACAGGTGGCCTGGATCATCTGGGCAATGTGGGATCAGGATGAAAGATTTCCCACTCCACCAGGAAAGGCAAATGCAGCCACAGTGGCTGACACCTACGGCTCTTCCCAAGTCCTTTTTCCTAATGCTCACAGCAGCCCCAGTGACAATGCCACAATTCTGCACAGTGTACAGATGAGAAAACCGAGACTGAAAGGTCAGGTAACTCTCTTAAGGTCACATAAATGCTGGGGCTGGCATGCTAGTGTCACAGTGCACAGAACCTCGAATCTGACGGAATTGGGAATCTGGCATGCAAAAGAACATGTGAGTAATTACTCATCAGCACCTCTGGTGTTCTAGCGGTCTTGGGGCCTCTACAGTTAACTCTTAGTCTTCCATAGCATTTGTTTTCTCTCTGAGCAGTCTAGAGTAGCCATATTTAGGGCCACTGCATCACCTAGTGGGCATGACAGGAACTGCACCTCCCCAAAGTCCAGATTCCTAGCTCCAGCTGACAATTTCTGCAGAGCACCAAAATTCGTCAGTCCTCTAGAATCACTCTGGAACAGAACGGGCCTAACACACGGGGCTGCCTGACCTGTGGAGCCAGGACAGAGCAGTCTTCGGTGCTCTCATGCATTCTCAGCTGCCCGGGCTGCAGGTCCATCTCGTGAGGGGCAGAGGCTTTAGCTCTCTCCAGGTCTGCTCCCAAGCAGCAGCCCCATCTCCTCTACCCTCAGATTTTAGCAGAGTTTTCTGCACCCCGCTCCCAGTTTGCCATCTAATGTTGACTATAGCTGAGTCTCATTCTTTCCCCTCTGTGTATTGTCCTCTGTGGGCAGAAGGAAATGTGGATTCTTTGAATTAATTTGCTTTTTTTAAGTTTCACTTTTGTTATTGTGGCTAAGCCAATATTATTTGTGCCATACCACAAGCTACACAACTTTGGCCAATTCCTGTAACTTCAATGAGCCTCCTCTGGAAAACAGGATAAAAGTATCCAAAGGTTTGGGATGATGAAATGAAATTCTGCATTTAAGTGTTATAACTAAAACATGCAAATACAGTGGCTATCAGGAAATAGTTTTTCCTCACTATTCATATTAGAGATAATGCCTTGTTTTCAAGATATACCCCCTCTCTTGACTTCTTTGCACAAGTGGAACACAGATCTCTAGATTATGTGGCAGTGAGTATTCACTTGGGGGAGAGGTAGAAGAGAGGAGGCAGCTTCCATACCAGGAGTCACCCTTAGACACTAAGAATGCTCTGTCTACTTTGTTTAAAAGTCCCAAAATAGCTGTTAACAGGTCGTCACAGTCTAGTACATATGATCACATTGACTCTTCATGAGTGTCCTGAGAGGTCTGGGGACACCCGTTTGCCTGTTCCACACAGGAAGAGGATGATGGTCAAGGAGGTGAGGTCATCCTCTCCCTATCCTTGTCTTCTCCCCTCCCCCTCTCTCCCTCTCTTCTCTTTCTCTGCATTCTGGGGATTGAACCAGGACCTTCAAATTGTACTCCACTCCCAGCTCTTTTGTTTTTCTCTTTTACATATTTGGATAGAGGGTCTCATTCAGTTGCTAAGTTGCCCAGGCTGAACGCAAACTTGTAACCCTGCTGCCTCAGCTGCCCACAGTACTGCACTTACAGGAGTCTACCTCTGTACCTGGCTATGCCATGATTTTCTTAGGTCCAGAGGGTAGCAGAGTTGAGTTTAGAATGTGGATCTCAAAATTTCTGATCAGGGTACTTTAATTCATCATGTATTGTATTACGTTATAGAACAGAAGACTTCCAAACCTTTTGACAATATGTCTCCATAAGAAACACATTTTTCATAGAATGCACGTTGACATAAATATACAACTGAAATGAAAATAGCAAGAAACAATAGCCACCTTAAGTGCAGTACATTCTATTCTGTCCTACTAATTAAATAGTGCTGTTCATTAAATTGATTCACAATCCCATAGTGGATTAAGATTTGCAGTTTGGAAGAACATAATCTAGAAAGTTCTCAGTCTTCATATGATATGCCACCATTATAGTTAACCTGATTTGAAATAGCTACCGTGCATCTAAGAGAATGGCTATGAAAATAAGATGAACTTGGAAAGTTCCACCACTTGGAAAATAGTCTCTAGTGTGGGCAAAATAACTTCTACAAATCTTTTAATGCATGATTTTAGATTTCTTAAGTAACTGCACGACAGGTATTGTGTCCTGTCCCATTCTGGGGGCTGCACAGACCCCTCACAATTATGATGGTTTCTTTCAACACCAATCTCTACCACACCAATTTCATCACTTAAAGATATGGGCTATTCCTCATTCTGAGAGCACTTAGCATTTTGTCTGGTGGGTGCTCAAGAAGTATTGGCTTAGCAGATAAATAAAAAAATAAATAGCAGCAGTCCTGCTTTTTTGTTATTTCTGTTATTCAAAGCAATTTTAAGTTCAAAGAACCAAAGCAACAACTGAATGTGTGCAGGATCTGCAGGACACAGGTGGCTCTGCACTTCACCTACTGGTGCCACCCTGGGGACATGCAAGTCACGAAGAAAGGAGGCGACGCAGGGCTCTGACTCATTCATTCACATCTGTTCTGCAGCATCTCGCTGAGCCTATCTCTTCACCTAAAGTCATTTCACAGCAAACTTTTCGCCTTTTCCTTTGGCGACCGATTCCCTAACTTTCCTGAAGCCTGAAGACCTTCAGTATGAGCCTGACCAATGCAATCTAACTGCGATACAAAACGTAAGTTTGGTTCAGGATCCCACCTTGAAAGCACTGGTGCGTTGTTGTGCTGTGAGGCCTTGCCACAATGTCAGGCTCACGGGGAGGGTTAGACCACACACTCATACAACCCAAAGAGAAGCCAGGCGGCCAGAAGCAGCAGAGGAGAGCTCAGGTCCAAGGTGCTGGCCTGCTGTGGGCACACATCCATTGAGGGCCAGCACCCTTCCTGACTGGTCAGGTAAGGTCCGGGTCCCCAGGACCCATAGGCTATCAGGGCAATGCCGGCCCTGCAGGATGGACTTATTAGTGGCAAACAGCAACTCTTTAGCTGCCTTGGGTTGGCCAGGAGGCTGCGCTGACATCCTTTTCTCCAGGCAAGAACACAGGGGCCATTACAGGAACATTCCTAAGGATGCACGCACCACTTCTGCTGTTGCACACGCTGAGCGGTGCTCAGAGCTGCAAGAGGGAAGAGGCCAGATCAAGGCCATGCCTTTGTCCTTCTCTCTGAAACAAACCAGGGCAGAAAAAGGTTGTACCGCAGTCCTCAAGGGCTTTGTTCTGGATTTTTGTGAGCAGTTACAAATAGCGATGCTACCAATACGAAGTTTAAAAGCTAACGTATTACCTACAGTTTCATATTTATATGATGATTTAAAACTACCAATTTTCAGTCCAAAGTTAGTGGTAATGTTGTGTTGTGACAGGAGGAGGAAATGCTTTTTACAAACTGCAAGTGAGGACAATAAGCTATCTGAAGAGGATGGAAACAGCTCAAGCTTGAGGTTCAGGAAGATCTGGGTTTGGGTGTTAACAGGGCCAGTTAAATGCTAGACACACTTCCCATACAGGACTGCTGTCAGGACTAAATAAAGTGTAATCAGTGAATTTTTAAAATCGACGAATTCATTCTTCCTTTGTAATATTTTATTTATTTATTTATTTTTTTGGTGGGACAGGGGTTGAAACTCATGACCTTGCACTTGCCAGGCAGGCACTTGTGATGCAATACTTAATTTTCTGTATGTAAGCATGCACTTATGTTTACTTTCATAAGTATATCTTTCAAGTATACTTCACAGCTGGCTGTATAAAAGCAAGAGACAACACATTCTTCCCAACAACCCTTCAGAGCTGGTTGAAGTAGAAAAGAGAAAATGTATATTAAAGATACTAAAAAATTAAGTGCCACTGGTAAGGCCTAGATGGTTCATTTATAACCAGGGGATGGGGGATGTGTAGTGAATGGGAGATGAGGTACATCAGTATTTTAATTATTTTATGCCTCTGATCCAGACAATTTGGAAACTTCCACGATGATTATGGGGAGACTCAGATTGCGTCTCTTCTGAGTGCAGTGTGGGCGCACACTCACCTTCCGTTTCCTGGGAATGGGCTCGTCGAAGAGCAGGTTGCCAGCTTCTGCCTCGTCAATGCCATCATCCGGCTGTGCGGGGCTGCGGAAGGGCTTGAAGCTGTCGGCAGACAGTGGCGGGGATGGCGTGGACGGGTTGGACTGGTCGCTGGGCGCGCTCCAGCTCCAGTAGCCGCTGCTGCTCGTGCTGGACGGCACACAGCCCGCCTCCTTCCAGGACCCGCTGAGGCCCTCTGCAAGCGGGACAGACAGTGTCAGGGCCCGGGAGGGCGGCCCCTGCCCTGGCTCATAGTGGGCAACACTGATTAGGTGTGAGCATTTCGGTCCCTGCCATGCGTCCCTTCCTGTCACAGTACAGTGTAGGTGCTTTGTCAGTTTAGCCATGCGATGATGACAGGCTAAGATGCTCTGCTGGGCTCTGCTGTGCGGGCCTGGCTCCTGGGAGGACAAGGAAGACTAATGAACCAAGTACTGAAGATTTCCTCGCTCGTGTAGGCCGGGGAGCTCTGCGCTTCCAGGCTGTGGGGTGTTGGGGAGGGCTATTAGTATTTGCAGTCTTCTCCCAAATGATGTGGTGAAGCGAGTGTTCACCCTCCCAATCCCAACTTCAACTTTTTAAAAATAGGAACTACTTGTAGTAGTCTGATTTTTGGGATCTATGTATATGAAGTTAAGGATTTAAGACTCTAGGAAAAATACTGCTTTCTGGATAGTCATCTAAAGTCATTTTCCAAGCTGCTTACAGCAACTCCGGGGACCTCCAACCTGTGAGCGCCTGCACCTAGCCATGCTCCTCCACACTGGGGCAACCACCTTCTCCAGAGAAGGGCTACAACCCACTGCCTTCACCCAGGAGGACCCTGACACACAGAAGTTAAATGTCCTGCTAGGTGATGCCTACGTGACCCACAGAGGGACCTTTGGACTTTATTGGTCATAATTACTGATAAGACTGGTGTTCAGTTTTACCTTTCTATTTGTGGTAGACAACACTTTGGGAAATGTTTGCTAACGTGGAGGGATTTTTGCCCAGTTAGGACATCTTGCGGGGGAAGTAGCTTTTTATGACTAAAGATTTGCTTTACCTTTCAAGATGCCCACATTTAATTAGCATTTGTATAAATTCGACTTTCCTCCAGGATAATTCCTCCTCCATATTTATGTGCATTTGGAATATATTAAAACAGTATGCTAACTGCAAGGTAGAAAAAAGTCCCAAAATGCCTCATTAAAAAAATACTGTCAATGTCTGTGTAATTAATAATGAAGACTAGCATTCTTGGGGAAATTTTCTGCCTACCTTCCCTGAGTACAGATTTCCAGTATACTCAACTATGTGAAACAAAAGTTTAAAGGTGTGAAGTTTTAAACTGAATCAGGTGAAATTACCCATCTTCTCACAGCAAGCTTCCTGCCAGAATCAAATGGCTGTTTGTGCAGGCTCACACCGTACCAATAACAAGCCAAATTAGCGGCTTGCTCCCTCTCTCCAGCCTGCTGGCCCACACTCAGAGGGGCAGAGCTGCCTCTTAGAAACTTTCTTGTTTTCTGAACACTGTCAGGCACCACAGGATCTCCTGACAACCTTATGGAAGGCAAGGCAGGGAGATGTTCCCTCGTGTGCAAACTTCACTTGGCAGGCAGGGGTGGGAGTGGGGGGTGGGGGTGGGTAGGTACAAACAAACCCTGGCCTGCGGCTGTACAGTAAAATCAAATGTGTGGTGCCAGAGGGGTGATCACATCTTATAGGAGGGAATGAATTTACTGTGAGACTCATTATTACAGTGTGGTTACAGTGCTTCCCTGCAATGTCAGAAGTGAATTTGTTTAGCAATTTGTGAATGATATTTCTTGGAACACGATTTACTCTGAAGAATAAAGTGACAGAAAAATGAGTTTTTCAGAAAAAAGTTAAGACTGATTTATAGCAGCTCTTAGAGTGCAGTGTCTGCGCATCTTATGCAGGAGGTCACCAAGCTCACAGATAGTGGCTGTGGGCCTCACTCCCTGCAGACCCAGCGCCTGCTGGCAGAATTGTCCTTGGTCACAGTCATGGCTCAGTGCAGTCTCCAAAACTACTGATGCACAGTCATCCTGGACAACATTTCTTCCTAAAACATATGCATGCTTCATTGTCATAAAATGATTTCTCTGTTTAAAAATTTGTTTCCTACTGCAGACAAACCCAATGAAGTACCAGATAGCTTGGGGTCACTAACTGAGGAATTAACTGAATTACTCTATTAACAAAAGTTTGCATTAAAAGCTTTACTTTAATGCTAGCCTTTAAATACAACCTGAGCTGCTCCAGGCTCGGGGTGGGAAGAGGGCTGGCAGTCCTGCTCTCAGTGAATCCAGCTGCCGGGCACTCCTGGTTCATGACTCTGATTTGAATTCCTAGCATCTTGCTTGTTGTTTCCAAATCCACTGGGGTTGGAGTAAGCCTGGGTGAAGACTCGCTCACTACTACACCAACTCATTCTAATGCTTCCTACTTTCAACCAAGTTGTGTGTGAACCATAGCTCAGTTGAGCATGCTTGGCTATTCTGGGGTTGGAGAAAAGATTTCCGTTTCTGGCCAATCTCACTTAGTGCCCAAGTATTTACCAGCAGTGTCTATTCCTCTGCCTTTGCTCCCTATACCTTGCTGAGGTACACCAACTCCCCCAGTCTCCTTCATCTCTGTCCATCACGAACTCTGGTGCTCTGTCATCTTCGTCTTTCCCACTGTGTCTAGGCAGTCTCATGGTGACCATCACGGTTCAGGCCACCCATGTGGTTTTCATTGGTTTTGCCCGTGTTTGTAATACTGTACTCACTTTCCACTACTCCATCACCTCAATAGCTGTTGCATAACCTCAGAATAAGGTCTGAGTTCCTAGCTGGGAACACATGGCCTGTGATATGGAAGCACCCACTCTATCTACCTCATGCCTTCTCACACCCAAATAGAACAGTATGGTTTAGACCTAGAATGTTCTCCAGAGGCCCCAGTGTGCACAGCTGGGACTTCTGGAAAGTGAGGAGGCCACGAGGGCACCGCGCTGATCAGTGGATTGAGCAACAGGTGGTGTGGAGCCAAATGTCCTGCTCGGAGAGGCGTCTGTCTGTTGGAGGTAGGTCACTGGGGGAATGGCTGGAGGGCTGTCCTCTGCCCGACCCTTTGCCATACTGCCTTAAGCTGGAGACTAACACTGGGAATGTGAGCACAAGCAAACCTCTCCTCCTTTAAGTTGTGGATGTCAGGCACTGTCTCAGGGTGTGACTAATACAGAGATCGTGTGTACCCCCTGGGTGTGTGACATGGTTTTCCAGTATTGCATTCAAACCATTTAGCTGGTTTCTGATAAATATATATTCAATTAATGGGTGCACTAAATAATACCCCTGTGCTTGTGCCCTGAGCTATATCCCTGGCCTTGGGCTAATGCTTTTTAAAGTTTTAGTCTTTAGGGAGTTCTCTGATCCAACTACTCCAAAGAATAAAATGCTAGAGAAAATAATTCCATCAGCCCAGTTTCCACGTTCTTGGGAAAAGGAGCACAAACACTGCAAAGATGTGTTTTGAAGCACAGAAAGCAGCGGTCAGAGCCTGAGAGATGTGAACTGAGCAGACAGGTGGACGAGCCACAGCAGGCTCTGCGGAGGCCTGGAGGGGGCGGGCAGCCTCGGTGGCTCTGTTCTTCCCACACTTCCCTGGCTTCAAGGTTAATGATTAGCGTGGCAGGAACGAGGTGCCTCAAACCCAGAGAGGTGCTGTGCGTGGTGTCCCGGGCCCTCCCCACGCCCAGACCCTGCATTTACCGTTTGGCCGCACCGGAGGGCTTCGCACCAATGGGCTGGTCGACAAGCTGGTGAGTACCATGGCTGCGGTCACTTTGTCCATGTCCAGCTCCTCGGAAGATTTTCTGTAAAAGAGGAAGCAGCACCGTCAGTCACGCCCCCTCTGCACCCTTGCTCACTCTGGGCACCAAGCAAGGCACCGCATGCTGCCACACGTGTGCTGCTTGGATGCTCGTCCTCCTCACGGCCACTGTTCTGCTGGCTTTGTTTTACAGATGAGGAACTGACGTGAAGAGGGTATTGTGTTTCATCAAAGCCGTACACACTGGGAAAAGCTTTCTTTATTCATAGTTTCTCGCCGCTACTGAATGTGCTAACGGGAGCGACACTGTCCTGGGCACAAGTGGGATGTTGCGAACATGTAGAGCAAGGTTCTTGCTGAAGGCCCCGAACAGGTGGACTGTGGTGGGTGGCACTGCAGGGGGTCAGGAGATGTCTGAGGTGACATGAGAGGGGACACATGGAGGGGAGCTGGTCTGCAGGTGTGGGAAGCACACCCTGGATGGTGGCAGCAGCAGCCCACATAGAGTGGAGGCAGCAAGAGTGTGTATGCAGCATCTGAAGAGGAACAGCAGCGAGAGAGGTGTGCAGGCCTGGGCGTGTGGAGTCCTGTGGCCAGGGATGGTGTTTTGATGTTATTCTAAGAGGAATGGAAAGTAACCAAAAGGCCTTCGGCAGCTTTCATGACATAGTATGATTTTAATACCTGGGCCGGGGAGATAGCTCCTTGGAAGAAGTGCTTGCCTGGCAAGCGCAAGGTTCTGAGTTTGATCCCTGGTACCACACCCATCCCCTCAAAAATAAAATACCTGAGCTGCCATATGGAGAATGGATCTTAGGGACAGCAGAATAGAAAGGGCAGCCAGTTAGGAGATAATGGCTAGGAGTCCAGGCAAGAGCGCAGCAGTGTCTTGGAGCAGGGCAGGGGCAGGGGCAGTGAGAGGTGACTTGGAAGGACCGGTAGATGTGGTGGCTGGGGAGAAGAGTAAAAAGCACAGCCCCAGGATGGTTCACATGCTGTGGGCTTTAGCAATAACTAGAGCCATTTACTGAGACCAGAGAGACTGTGGGGCAGGTGTGATTATGGGTGTTTAAGCTCTAGTTTTGCTTTTTGTGTTTTCCTTTATGCATCCTACTAGAGAAAGAGTCGGCCATGGGAAGAGTTACCACCTTGTTAAAGTGAAAGCCGCAGAGAGTCATTCACTGCGATGATGGAGAGGTTGCTTGGTTTATTTTGGCCTGGTAACCTTGAATAAAAAAAGTCTATAAGAGAATGATCATGCCAACTGAATCAGTGTGGTTAAACTTACTTCAGTTAAAAAAAAGTTAAATTTGAGAGGCAAACATTTGTGTAGTATATTGGCACCAAATAAATTGTACCACCTCCTGAGAGATGAACATTTCCAATTAGGGAATAGTTGAAGAAGCACAACAGAGGATTAATAACCCATACCCACAAGTGAATTGTCATTCTGACAAATGCGGCTTTCGTTCACAGGTGCACTCTATAATCTGTAAAAGCAATGAACTCTTACACTAGAAGCTTCATAGCACTGCTTTGTAACACAGTGGGGGAGGGAAATTCTTACACTGGGGGAAAAATCCAATGAAACAGTTCTCAACTGTGGAGGTCATTGAATTTCATCATAGAGCTACAGAAAGTTCTTGCACTTTGGCTCTCCAGAGTCCTCTGTGACAGTGAGCTATGCAGCAAAGGCTGCTCTTTCCATCCCAGGTACCAAAACACCGAAACCTTCGACATGGTCCCCTATAATTCTTCTCAAACCTCCTTACTCCATTTCTTTGCAAACTATTCCATCAAAAGACAAATTACTTATTTCACAGACTGATGATTAAAAATACGATCACAAAGCAAGCTTGGGAGTGCACAGTGAAAATATTCTCTCTGTGGAAGATTTCAAGACAATTTCACACAAGCCCTGCCCATCCACCTAGCGTGCCACTGAAAGTGTCTGCAACAGCCACCCTTCACAGAAGCCCTCCCATGTGGAAGGAGAGGTGACACCAGCCGCCTTCAGAAATAAAACCTTTTGAAACAGAACCAAGGGACAAACGCAAAGCATCTCAGGGTAATTCTGGGAGTTTTCTTGCCTCAGTTTCCCCACATAGTCATGATCTCAGGGAGAAGGCTAAGCTGAAGGGAGGGGCTCCTTAGGCAGACACTGCCCGGGCCCGGGGGCTCTGCTAGTGCCAGGTCCTGCTGTGTGAACTGCCCGCCGTCACTTCTTCCAAGACCAAAGCACAGGAGCTTTTTGTTTTGAATCTTTTATTTATTTCTTTGGGTCTCACTACACAGCTGAGACTTGCAGTGATCCTCTGTCTCTGCCTCAGCACTGGGATTACAGGCATGTGCCACTACACCCAGTTTCAGTGGCTGGCTTGGCACAGAGCTGGCACGGCATATGGTACCAGGTGACTTCTTTGTCCACCTGTTAGTGTTCTTTTTCTCTTACAGACACAAGATTTTGTGGACCAGCCTAAGAGGCCCATGCAGCTGGCACAGGGGAATGACTGGACTCTGCAGGGAGCAGTCTCCACCGACCTCCTCTGATGCCTATAGGGGCCTTTCTTCTTCTGTAGGGACCTTTCCCCCTTTTCTTTCTTTGTTTCTTTCTTTCTTCCCTGCCTTCCTTCCTTTTTCTACACCTAAGATGAACATGTTTTAAGATAATTCAAAAGCTGGT
>PVKN010025252.1:0-14141 GCA_004027915.1 Capromys pilorides | reverse complement strand
TCACTCTTTATAGATTAAAAAGGACTTAAAGACTTAACTTTGAGTCCACTTATGCTATTTTTTTATAGTGGGCATTTAATCTCCAATTTTTTTGTTAATTAAGATCTTCATATTTTCTACTTTTGGGGTCAGTTTTTTTAAAAAATCATTCATATCTCCTAGGTTTTCATATGTGTTTCTCTTGAGCTCTACTTGGTAATTTATAATATTTTGATTATCTTCTGTCTGCATCTATAGTTACCTTCTAATTTATATCCTATATAGTTTTGTTCTTTTTTACACACATACACACACAGAGAGACACATACACATACACACACACACACACACACACACACATACACACACACACACACAGACAAGGCAGGATTGTCAAGTTCTTTTAAAGAACCAGATATTAGATTAATTTGTGCAAGTTTTGGAATTTTCTACTTTATTAATTTTAGTTATTACCTTTATTGCTTCTGTTACTACTTTGTTTCTAATTAAGATGCAAATATCCACATATTTTATATGAATAAAATATGTTTTATGTTTGATATTTTATCTATTTATTGAATGAAAAATACTCTGCATTTGAAATGGCAAATTCAAACCCGAGGTGATGAAGCACCCTTGTAATCCCAGTATTCAGGAGGCTCAGGTAGGAGGATCACTGTGAATTCAGTGCCAGTCACAGCTGCATAGCAAATGCAGGGCCAGTCTGAACTGTATAGTGAGACCCTGAGAGAAAAAAGAAAAGAACGGTAATAATTTTGAGACTAGAGATGTATTTGAGTGGTAGAGCAATTGAAAGATTCCCAGCAAACGCCCGTGCACACATACACTAAATCAAAAATAAAATAAAATTGCAACCTGTACTACACAACTTACACACACACACAGTATTACTTTGCTTATTTTAAATTTTTTTATACCATTTCTAACTTATAACCTTTCAACTATATGAGTTCTTTAGATATAAACTGGGTGTAGTGGCTCATGCTCATCCCAACACTAGGGAGGCTCAAGAGGATTTTTGCAAATTCGAGGCCAATCTGGGCTACACAGTGAGTTCAAGGCCAGCCTTAACTACATAGAAGACTCTTGTCTCAAAAAAAAGTTATTTACATATTGCTTATTGTTTATCCTCTGTCAACTGTACACCCAGAAAGTCCACAGGGTTGGGAACTTTTATCTGTATTGCTCACTGATGCATCTCAAAAGCCTAGCATGGTGCCTGACAAATGCTAGTTAGTCAAGAAAATGTTAGATCACTATAGTCATATGACGTATTTTTTAGTCACAGAAAGGGCACACAGGAAGATGCTGGCGTTCACTCAGTCATCTGCAGGCTCCTGCCCATCCTGGCTGCTGAGTGCAAATGGGGAACGTGGTGTGAGTCACCAATGACTCCACCTCCTAAAGCCAAGCCTTTAGAGCTCAAGGCGGGGAAGGTTGCTGCCAATCAACGAAAACAAAAAGTACTGACTTCACAAGGGTAATCTTCCATTTCTCACTATTCTTCACTTGGCAGCAGAATCAATTTATTATTATGATTATTATTATGATTATTATTATTATTGGCTACACGACCCTAAGAGTTAAACACACTGAAGGAATCCAAAAGAGCCTTGGGCTGTCGGTCAACACCAGGACGTGTTTCAACAAAGCACGCTCCCCGACAAGGACCAAGAGCCGGGAGGGAGACGCAGGGCACTGCTTGGGACGCAGGCGGCCCTGCCCTGACAGCAAGGTGATGAGGCACAGCCAGCGAGGTACCCGCCTCACGCCACCAAAAACGTGCACCCTTTGCAGCCCAACCGGCGCTCCCAAAACACCAGGAACTAAAGGCCCGCAGCCCCCCACCCACCCGGAGCCCGACCCCGCACGCGCAGCCGCGCGCCCCCACTCGCAGCCTCGCCCCGCCCCCCGGACCGGAAGTACTCGCGGGCGTTTCCGGTGGTCGGTTCTCGAGTCGGTTTCCTCGGTGATGTCGTGGGTTCAAGCTGCTAGGTCCGTGGATAAAACTGGAGACCAGGGAGACGTTTTTGACGAGGACGCAGATGAGTCGCTTCTGGTACAGCGAGAATGGCGGAGCCACATGCAGAATCGAGTCAAAGTAAACCCGGGCGGAGGCTGCGGGGAGCCCATTGTGTGCTGAGCTGCGGGGCGGGGATCTGGGGGTGTGAAGGAATGGGGTCCCGGGCCTGCCTGCCCCCGGCCTACCCCGATCTTGCTCAGACTTCCCGGTGTTACTGGAAAGTGTGTTGTGAGCTCCGGCCCCAGCCGCGGACCTACCCAAATAAACTTTATCTAGACCTTATAAAGAGTTTGTAGTTCAACGAGGATCTCAGGGAAGGGTCGGGGAAGAAGCTTATGGGCACCACGCACCGCTGTCCAAGGACGAGGCTGCAATGTCCTTCCTAGGTGCTCCCTGAATAGGTGGGGGTCCCATTAGGATTGACGCCAATCAAAAAATTTGGGAAAGGCGGATTTAAGAATGCTGTCTCAGGGAAATAGGGGAGAGCTAGTGTGAAATGCCTCTGTCTAGGTAAGAGAATATTAAATTTCTTTTCCTTTCCATTAAGTGTGACCTATTCATTCCTATTTTGTCTCACTCTTCCTTGAAACTAAGCGTAATTTCTGGGTGGATCGCTCAGAATTTAGAACTGAGTGGTAAGATTTACATCCACATATTTGCCAACTACTACAGTTGCCCGTACAGCTACAGTTGAGGGATCTGACCTAGTTTAATCTTTCGATAAAGTAGTATTTGCTTAGTTCAACAGTCGTGTTTTCGGTTACAGAAATGCTTTCCAGGAGGACCTGTGAGTATTGAGCCGAGACACTCTTGAGAGATACCAGGCAGAATCTGTATCCATTGGGAATGTGCGGGTTCATTGAATTTGGGTATCAAGCACAATTTCTGAAACCAGACTTCTCATTTTCCTTTTCCTAAAATTGTTTTCTCTTTCCTGACTTTGCCAGCCTTTTTTTTTTTTTTCCAGTCTTGTTACTTGCCTATACAATTTCAGTCAGGTGCCAAGCGCCAGATATGTAATTTGTTCGCAGCGAAGACATTGTTAACACAATTTTGGAAACTGCATTTCATTGGGCACAGAGGCCCACACTGGTAATCGCAGCACTTGGGAGACAGAGAGGAGGATAACCACAAGTTCAAGGCCAGCCAGGACTACCCAATGAGTCCAAGGCCAGTCTGAACTATACACCTAGCCATACTGTCTCAAAAGAAACAAGATATGTTTATAATCTACCCAACACATCTAGACCTAAAGAGTGAGTTAAGAAAAGAAAACCAATCATCAGCTATTGAGAGAAAAACTTTCTTTTGCTTCTGTGCCTACCCCATATTATGTTCGTAACGAAGGCCAGTTTCGTGAAGTTTTATAAGCTGATTCTGTACTTTTCTAGAGAAGCCTACATATGCTTCACTTTGTGTAGTTACTACTGCTGTTCTTCATTGTTTATTTTAGGAAGGTTACAGAGATGGAGTAGATGCTGGGAAAGCAGTTGCCCTTCAGCAGAGCTTCAACCAAGGCTATAAGGAAGGTGCAGAAGTCATTATGAACTATGGACAACTCAGAGGAACGTTAAGGTAATTTTAGAAACATAAATGCTAAATCATTTTAGCCATAATACTGGAGTACTTTTTGTAAACTAGTATGTAAAATAAAGTGTTTAACATGCTTTTCCTAGTGTGGTGTACACAAGAATGCTTCAGAACATATATTGATGCTGTATACATTAAAAAGTAGAAAGTGTTGCCAGTCCATCCCATGTTCGGATGGAAACCAGATACTGTCCTTTTTTCCATAATAATAGTAGCAGGAAGATATATCCTCTATGCTATCAAAACTACCACGAGTCTCTAATTAAAAGATCTTCAGGTATTGAGTCAAAGTTGTTAGTACTTGCATATGTGGTAGAATACAACACAGGAGACCAGAAGTACATTATAAAAATTATAGTTAGGAATTGAAAAATGATTCCATCTGTTTTAGTGCATAGCAGCAATGGCGTATAGCAAGACCAACTGGTCAAACAACATGTGGAGGTCAGAGCAGGACAGGCTCATCCTCTTTGATGTTTTAAATGTTTTAAACTGTTTTCTGTACAGAAAAATATAAAATACTTTTTAAAATCACTGACTCTGAAAAAGAGAAGAGGATAAAAGAAAGCTACCCCAAAAGTCATGCATTTGGACTTACAGAAAATTCAACTGACAGGGACCAGAACTTATATTCTGCCTTGATAAGAAGGTGATCAAGAGTCTACCCGCAAATCAAAAATTATATGGTCATTAGGGAAAATACAATGCAAAATCTTGAAAATTAGATATATAAGCTATGAAGAAGGAAGTATAAAAAATTCATATGATTAGTAAGCATGTTTAATTTATATTAAAAGATAACGTTCTTATTTTTTAACATGTTCCCACTGCTTGAACCACACAGTTTATACCACCTGATGGGAGTATGCTTTACTGCCCAGTAGGACAATTATGTGTGTATTACCAAGTACATCGAGACATGAGTCACAACTCTGGCATGAATGTGTTAATCCTATTTTACCATCATTGCTTTCTTGGTTTTGACTTACATTATTATCATTAATCCATTCTTGCATGCTGTTTTCTGATTTAAAAAAAAGATATAGAGCTTAGCATCCAATGTTCTAAAAGTCCGTAACCCCAATGTGTAAAAGCCTGTGACTATTTACTTTTTTTCCATTTAACCTCTTTTAAATATGTTCGTTCAGTGCTCTGCTCTCCTGGTGTCACCTTCATGATAATAGTTCAACTCTGATCAGTAAGATAAATAATCTCCTGGATGCAGTCGGCCAGTGTGAAGAGTATGTGCTCACCCATCTGAAATCAATCACTCCCCAGCCCCGTGTTGGTGATTTATTGGACTCCATTGAGGATATGGACCTTTGTCATAAAGTTCCAGCTGAGAAAAAGATTGATGAACCTCAGAACCAAAGACTCCATGAAAATAATGCTGAGTTTAACAAAAACTGTGGCAACAGTCCTAGCAGGGCAGATTGTTCATATTTAGAAGGCTGCAGAACAAAAGAACCTGCACATTCTGCAAACCCAAGCCTCACCTGGATTTTAGAACAGACGGCCATTTTAGTTACACAGCTGGGAGTCTCTGTTGATGTTTTACAGCACCTCAAACAACTTTGAAAATTTTCCCTTTCTACTGAAAGCAATGTTCGGAATATTCCTAATAAGGTATCTAAAATCTGTGCTGGATTCTGCATCACACATATAGTTGTCCTTCATGAAGTTTAGAATGTCTCCAATATTAACACTATTAAATGTGATATATGCCCCCTTAGTCTCTGTCACTGGTAATTTATTTGTAGCTTAAGATAGGCTGAGTAAGTACAGATGTCCTTGTCATTTTCAATTTTGTGATTAAATTAAGCATTTTTAGACTTTAGCAAAAGTGAACGAGAATCAGACATTTTGTAAGAAGTTGCTGCTACTTTCTGCTTCAGTCACCATCGGGTATTCATCACCAATTAATCAGATCTCAGTGACCAAAATTAACCTAATACTAACATTAGAGACAGGCACACAGATGTATATAAATGTAGATTTATAGATGTACAGCCATATATTTAATCCATAGTGGAAATTGAAGTAATATACTGTTAATTAAATGTTTAAAAATGAAATACTGTGGCTGGCAAGATGGCTCAGCAATCTAAAGTGCCTGCTTAGGAAAGCTTAGGCAACTGCAGGGACTGGTTTGATCCCCTACACCGGCTATATATATATATATACATATATATATATATGTATATGTATATATGTATATATATATGTATATATATGTATATGTATGTTTGTATATATACATTAAAATCAGTTTGGTTACATATTGATATGAAGTAAGGATGGGCATGCTTGCAAAGCCTATAATCCCAGCACTTCGGTAGAAACAGGAGGATTGAGAGTGTTTGAGAGTGTTCAAGACCAACCTGGAGTGATGTCCAGGCATCCTGAGCTACATGGTTCAAAAAAATAGACGAAAACAAACCAGCATATTCAAGGCTGAGGAGATGGCTCAGAGATACAAACACCTGCCTAGCAAGCATAAGGTCCCAAGTTCAGTCCCCAAACCTGCGTGCCATACCAGGCCCTGGAACCCCAGGCACACTGTCTTGGCCCTGCCTGGTCCCAGAACCAGGCATGGTGCACACCTGTAATCCCAGCACTCAGGAGGTTGATACAAGAGGATTGCTGCGAGTTTGAGACCAGCCTGGGGACTACAAAAGTGAGCACAAGTCCAACCTGAACTACATAGTGAGACCCTGCGTCAAACAGAAGGGACATTTCTGGCTCAAGTCGATCGAAAAATATCTTAGTTTTTCTAAGCAGCAAGCAAAAACAAAAAAGAAAAAAATCATAAACTAGGCTGGGGAGATAGCTCAGTGGAATAAACACCTGCCTGGTAAATGCAAGGTCCTGAGTTTGATCCCCAGTACAAAAAAACAAAAACAACAAAAAAAGCAGGAGTTTGTGTTGGCCTAACAATGTGTCAGGTTATTTCTGAATTGTAGCTTTGTTTGATATTCTCACAGAAATAAGACTCTTAACTCTCACAGGAATGAAACCACTGACTTCTGTAACACTACCTCAAGGTGAAATTGTGAGTCTCACATAGACAAAATTTTCTCTTAAGATCAAACTCAGGTCCTTGTGCTAGTCAGGCAGGTGCTTAGACCACTGAGCAATCTCCCTAGCCCCCTGACAATCTTAAAAGTGTATTAGTGTGATCTTAAGCCCTCTTCAAAGTTCACAATACATTAAGCTGAAACAAAATGTAAAGTTATAACATTTGGAGTTTCAGATTTTAGTAAAACATGCTGAAGGTATCAAAGTGGCATTTGAAAACTAGTTTTTTAAAAAGTGCTAGCCAAGTATAATGCATGCCTATAATTCTAGATACTCAGGCTGAGAGGCAGGAGGATAGTAAATTTGAGCACAGTCTGAGCAATTTAACAAAATCCTGGCAATGTTTGGAAAGAACATCTAAAAGGAGTTAGGGATAGCTGGGTGTGGTCATGCATGCCTGTAATCCCAGGTTCTCAGTGGGTGAGACAGGAGAATCATAAATTTAAACCTAGCCTGGAGCAGCAGAGTAACTTATCAAGACCCTATCTCAAAATTTTAAAAAAGATAAGGCAGTGCACCTAGCTGAGTGCAGAGGCTGTATCACCACTACTGCAAGGGGGGTTGTTAAAACCAGGTATAAACACCATTTCAGAGATTGAAAAGTTTACTAATTCACCTTGTTAATTTTTTTTTCTGTGTTTGTGAATGCAGCTAAAATCTTTGAAAAAGCAACACCTATGTCCTCATGAGGCCTTGGGAAGATATAAAGAGATAAGCCGTAACAGTCACCTTGAATAAAAATTTTATGACTTGTAAATCCTGAGATTTTATCTGTGCTTGCCCTCATTAGATTTCTAAAAGATAACCTCTCTTGCCACCATTGGTTATATAATGTATGTTTGTATAGAGGATCCAAGACTGAAAGTGAAGAGAATTAGCTGAGTTGAGGCTGTTGGACTGCAAAAAAGATTCTCTTAAACAGGAAGGCAGAACAGTAATAATGGTACACTCATTACAGCCATGTTCCATGGATGTAAGCCTCTAGACTAGAACCATTAGAATCTAGGAAAGAGCTTTTGCTTGACCTGCAAGTTGTAGGCCTGCCATGTCTTCCCAGGGAAAGATCTAGAGAAAGATAAATGGTCAAGAAAGATTGCCACAGAACTGGCACAGCCAAAGACCCAGACATGGGGTTGAGTGATGTGCCTATTTTAGGAACAGAAATGTCTTCTAATTTCTAGGTGTTGATATATTGGGGTTTTTTTTGTTTTTTTTTTTTTTTTTTTTTCACAGAAACAGTGGAGGAAGAATCCAGAATATAATACTATCCTGACATTTCTGTTGGCTAAAACTTTTGAGACCACCAAAACTCTTATGATACAGAAACACAGGAAGTAGATAGTTAAATTCATACATGCACTGTTATCTTGCAGTGAGATAACTGGGCCCATTGTGAGAAATGCATCATTGGGTGATTCTAAATCCCATCTCCCAGCCTCCAGACCGAAATTTGCAACTTCCCATTCCTCATGCCTGTTTCAGTGATTTAGCCCACACAGCATAGCTAAATGGACCCCCTATTCCCTTCTCTCCCCATCCCTGTTTACTAAGTCTTTTGTATTTTCATTCGACAAATGTCACATCTGCCCAACCAAGGCCAGAAATTTTAGGCCTTATGCTGCTTATTAGCCATCATCCCCTACTTTCACTGGAGAATTGTAACATCTTCAGAACATATTTAAATATGGTCCTCTTTCATTCAGATCATCACATGTTCATTAACTTCTGTACCAGCCCCACCACTGGCTAGCACTTCCAGCCCAGCCTTATTCCTGACAATCCTCTCTCTCATCACCATTATCCTAAACCAGATTACTTCCCTGACATAAACTCTCATTTTTTTTTCCATTTTTTTTTTCCTACTGAATAAAATATAAGCTTGAATTTCAGTTCTGGGCCAAACAGCTTCAGCAGTCTTGTTTCTTATCCCGACCTCTGACCCATTTGCACACCATAGGAGAATGACACAGTGCTTCACAGACGTTGATAGAGCTGCTCTTAACCTCTTAATTCTTGCTGCCAACTCTTCTGCAAGTTTGTTTAATTCTGCATCCTTCTTTCCCAGAAAATGTTCGTTTATCCTTAGTACCAATGTAAGTTGCAACTTCCTGGGGCAGAGTCGCTTTTCCCAGAATTTCTACTGTATCATGTTAAATGTGTCTTATGCATTCTCCAGGAAAGTATTTTATTTGGTATTAGTTACATTCCAAACATTTAGCCTCATATCTTGGACCTACACCCACAGGTACTGTATGATAAGAGAAAAGAAACGGGTGAATGTTCTGGACAGAAGAAAAATACAACTAGCAATATATCTTTTCATTTTTAGAAGAAAAAAAAAAACTTTTCTGTGTTTGAAATATATTCCTCTCATGTTCACCATAAAAATCCACACATATCCAAATTTGTGTGCCATACTCTTATACCAGATAATTAGTAAACTGAAGATGATAGTACCTACCAAACAATAATTATTCTAAGGAATAAATAATATTACAACATAGTATGATGATATTAAAGAATATATAATTGTAGCATAATTTCAGTCATTTAGAAAGTACAGAAAAAACTATACAAATAAAAAAAACTAGGTGGAAATGCAATTAAACAAATTATTGGTTTCTAGCAGGTTGACTGGTGGTGCATAGTCTCTTTTTTGGCCAACTCAGCCCGCCCTGAGGGTAGGGCTGGTGTGGCATGTGGTGCCCAGGATCCTTGCCTAAGCAGGCACTTTAGACTGCTGACTTATCTGACTGGCCTCGATGTATAGTCTTACTACAAGCAAAGAGTTGGAGAAAGAAGATGAATTAGAGTACAGGAAAGTAACACAAAAAAGTATTTACTAATCTAAAAACTTTATATAGGTATATAACAATTTGTTTCATCCTCATAACCCTATGCCACAAAGGATTATTGTCCCCATCCTAAAAGTGAGGAAAGTGAATTCACAGCTATGAAAGATCCTAGTTGAAGTTTAAGTGCAGGCAAGTCTGGTCCCAGAATCTCTGCTCAGGCAAATGCTCCCGAGAGACACAATAGCCATAATTATGTTCAGTAGAGGGGACTGAGAACCGTATTTCCCCCTTGCTGTTAATTTCTACTTTCCTGCATTTTTGAAGTCTTCCATAGTCAGTATTATATCTATAGTAAAACATGAATACTAATAACAGTTAAAAATGGAAATTATAAGAAATTGGTTGGCTATACATGTAGAAAAGGAATGAGCTCCTATTGAAGGAGAGAAACACAGTTATCTGGAGTCTGATTTAGAAAGACGTGTTCAGCATATAAAGAAATTAAATTCTTCTTGGACTCTTTAGACTTTCTTCCCTATTCATGGGAGCATAATCTGTGCTCCTCGTTTTGTGATAATATGACTGTACCTTTCACCTGTTCTTACTCAACTCAAAGGAAGACATTAGCTCATCACTTTTAAAGAAGGGCCTAAAATCCTCAATAAAGTACTGTATTTCATTTTCTTATCCTATAGTCACATCTTTTCAGAAAGGTCAGCAAAATGCAAATCAGAACATCCTTCAGATTCTGTTCTACAGCAGCTGACTGCTTGCTGGTGCTTTCAAGTGCTTATAGGTAAACATATGCAAATTAGGGAGGACCTTTGAATCCTATTTCTTTCCAATAAATTGTTGAATATCAACCGCTAGGTGGTGCTAGTGCATCCTGAGATGTTAGTACAGCGTGTGTTTCATTCCTTGGTAATCTCTTCTTTGCTTAGACTTCACTGTTGAGACAAGAAGCTAAAGACTGTCCCTAAAACTAGCCAAAACAGATGGAATCATTTGTGGACTGAAGGTGAGGAGAGGTTTCTGAGTAGGTCAAGAAATTAATTCCTTTTTAATTCTAGGCTGAGAATTTTTCTAAATTCTTTCTTTATACCATCAGAGCATCCTTGTACCTCCAGTACAGATGAGATGATACTATAGATAGTACCTTTAGACTGATGGACCACTCTCTTCCACTAACCTGAATCTGGGCAACACCCAAGGCCAACCCCTCAACCTTTGTCCTGAGGCCTTCTGCTCAGAGTTAGAGATTAGACATGTGTATGCCAGATTCTCTAGCATGATCCATAATAACCTCTCTTCACTTGGAGCTCATTGAAGTTTTAGGCATATGGACTGCAGTTCATATATACAATTATAACAGAGTAAGTTATGGAAAAGGACAAGCACAGCAGAAGCAACTGACCTGACTCAGCACCCTGTCAATCACACTGACAATCATGCTCAAAAGGAAGCACCCAAAAGAAATGTTGCACCAAGGTAACATTTTAAATTATTAAAGCCAATATCCTTAAACTTCTGCCATTGTCTTTCCCCTCAGAGCGAGCCTGCTCATTCAGCCCGCTCATTCTGATTCAGTGGTCACATGCCTCATCCAGTTTTTTCTTCACTACACACAAGAACCTAGAAACGCATTCAGGCTCTCATCATTGACTGTAGACACACTTGAACGCCTCTTGGAAACTTTAGAGCTCAAGTTACATACGAGGGAATCTCACCAACAGAGGCACTTTATGGATTCACTGACTATTCATCTTCAATCTAGGACCTTGAATGCAATGAATTCTATTTATTGCACATAGTTTTTGGATAGTACATTATGTAGACATCTACTAAGTCCATCTGTTCAGTGAGGCCCAGGGAAAATGAGACCTACTAGATGTCTTGGCTGCAATCCACAAATTGATTAAGGTAAAGATAACCAAAGGCATACTTTCTGGATCTTGTGGAACCAAGAAAGAACCAAGCTCAGAGTGTAGGGAGGATGGCAGCAGCTCGCTAGCAATCTCAGCTACTTGATTCTGTGCCACGCCTCTGCCACTACAAATAATCTGTAACTATGGCCTTATTTTTGCCTATTCTCTTCAGATTGTTAATCTCAGACAATAGTGTCTGATTAATTGTCCTCCTAGGAGCAAGGAAAGAGGAAGTCTAGCCCTTATATTGGAAGGGCCACGTCTCCAACCTAGCTTGACATATGAGAGGTGGAGGAAGAGATCCCCAAAGCAAAGAAGACACATCAGATGCTTGAAACCCTAAGGGCCAATGTCCATAACAAAAAGAAAACTAAGTGTAACAGAAAATGCTGCCCCCAGCCAGCATACTTCAGTTTCTTTCTTGTAACCAGTTTCTGACAGATATTATAGCAAGAGCTGTTTTGCCTTTCCATCAGGCATCTTGAGTGTCATTTAATCAGAAGGTCTTTTACTTCCTTCACTACAATGATTCCTAAGTATTTCATTTTTCTTGATGCTACTGTGAAAGATGATGCTTCCCTTATGTCTCTCTTAGTGGGTTTGCTGTTTGTGTACAGTAATGCTATTGATTTCTGACTGTTGACTTTGTATTCAGCTACAATGCTGAATTTGATGATTAATTCTACAAGTCTTTTATTGGAGTAAGATCTATGTAGAGTACCATGTCATTCTCACATAATAATTTAACTTCTTCCTTTCCTACCCATATTTTTTTAATTTTGTTCTCTTGTCTAATTTTTCTGGCTAATGTTTCCAGAACTATATTAAATAGAAGTGGTAAGAGTGAGCATCCTTGTCTTGTTCCTGATTTTAAAGTAAAATATTTCAATTTTTGACCATTTAGTATGATCTTGGCTATTGTTTGTCATAGGTGGCTCTTTGTCAAATTAAGATAAGACCTATTCCAGTGTTCTGTAGGGTTTTTATTATGAATGAATGTTAGACTTTGTCAAATATTTTTTCTGCTTCTATTGAAATGATCGTGTGGTTTTTGTCCTTGGCCCTCTTAATGTTATATTGCATTTATTGGTTTACATATGTTGAGCCATCCCTGTATCCTGAAAGGAGTCATACTTGGTCATGATGTACAATATTTTTGGTGATTTGCTGCATTCTATCTGCCAGTATCTTATTAAAGATTTATGCACCTATCTTCATTAAGGATATTGGCCTGTAGTTGTGTTTTTGAGTTGAATCCTCTAATTTTGGTATCAAGGTAATGCTTGCTTCCTGGAATGAGATGGGAAGTATTGCTCCACTTTCAATTTCATTAAAATGTTTGAGGATTGGGGCATTAGATCTTCTCTAAAGTTCTTATAGCATTTAGAAGTGAATCCATTAGGACCTGGGTTTTTCTCTGTTGGTAGTTTTTTTTTTTTAATCTTTCAATTTCATTGAATGATATTGGATTATTTAGAACTTTTATGGCTTTTTGATTCAGCTTTGGTAGTTTGTAGATATCTAGAAATCTATAAGTTTCTTCTGGGTTTTCTATCTTATTTGAGCACAAGTTCTCAAAGTAGGTGTTGATGATCTCCTAGATTTCTAAAGGATGCTTTGTGATTGTGTCCATTTCATCCCAAAATGCATATATTTGAGTCTTTCCTTTTATCAATTTGACTAAGTGTTTCTTAACTTTATTTAATCTTTCAAAGAGCCAAGTTATTCATTTGTTGATTCTTTTTATTGTTTCCTTAGTGTCGATTGCATTAACTTCTGCTCTGCTCTTTATAATTTTCACACTCATATGCACTTTGAGTTTAAGTTGCTCTTTGTTTCCTAGAACTTAAGGTTCAAAATCAGTTTGTTTGTGTTCACTCTGTCTATCTCACATGGGACTATACTGCTTAAGTTTTCCACATAGGACCACTTTCACTGAGTTCTATAAATTCTGGTGTAGTCATATTGGCATTATCATTTAATTGTGGAAAATATGTAATTTCTTCTTTAATTCCATCCATGACCCACTAGTTACTCAGGAGAGTGTTATTTAATGTTCATGTATACGTAGAATTTGTGGTTCTTTTTGCCATTGATTTCCAGGTTCTTTGAACTAATATCTGATAATATGCATGAGGCAATTTCAGTTCCTTTGCATTTACTTAAGCAAATTCTCTGAGCTACTATCTTGCCTACTTTAGAGAAAGTCTTGTGTGCTGTTGAAAAGAATATCTATACTATAGTTTTTGGATTGAACATTATGTGGATATTTACTAAGTCCATCTGTTCAAAGATTTGGTTCAGCTCTGATATTTCTTGGTTGAAATGTCATAACTTTTATAAGTTAATCTGTTTATTTGTAACACAGGTAGTAATTCCCCCATTATAGTTGTGCCATTGTTTATCTGATTTTTCATATAAATTAATGTTTGTTTTATATAGTTGGGTGTGCTATATTTTTATCATTCTCTTCCACTTGGATTTTTCCCTAAATGAGTATGTAGTGATCCTCTTTGTTTCTTCAGATCAGTGTTGGCTCGAAATTCACTTTGTCTATAAGAAACGAGCTTGCCCTGCTTTTTTTCCATGTTCCTGTCATATAGAATTTTTTTTCCATCTTTTGACTCTCTGTCTATGAATTTTTCTTTGAGGTAAATGTATTTATTTTATGCAGCATGTTGTTGCATTCTGTCCTCTCTCTCTCTCTCTCTCTCTCTCTCTCTCTCTCTC
>PVKN010025251.1:0-14179 GCA_004027915.1 Capromys pilorides | reverse complement strand
TTATTTATTTATTTATTTATTTTTGTATTTAGTACAGGGTCTACAGGGTCTCACTACATAGATCAGACTCACATTGACTCTCCTGTTTTCAGTCTCCCAAGCACTGGGATTACAGGTGCATGCCACCACACCCAGTCACAATCACTATCTAAGAGCATCCCAGGGGCAGGACCTGCATGTTACACTAGGGATTGAACTCTTACCCCTGTGCTCTGCCTAAGCAGATGCTTTAATCTGATGAGCCATCTTGCTAGCCCTTCATTTGCTGTCTTTTAAACTCACTTCTTGTTGCAGGGGTATAGCGTGGTGAAGAGTGATAAGCCTTTAGCAATCTATCTGTATTAGAAACAATCAATTGTGTTCTGTATGCAATAAACTATTGAGAATGATTACCCTAGTTGGTCAGTGGAGCTTCATAGAGCAAGTTAGCTTCTAAACCATTCCACAAATTTACTGGATGTGAAGTTTCTTTGTGTGCTTACTGATCAAATCCAGGAAGAAAAATGATGCTTTTTATGGAAAACGTATCTTACTCTTTATGGGGATTCTAAGTTATAGGTACAATAACCATACTGTGGAAAATTTCAGTGACTTGCACTATTTGTGTATGGAAAAAAAAACTGCTTAGAATGGTTAGTCTTTCTCTCATAAAAATATTACAGATGATTGGCAAATCAGAAAGTGGTCAATCAGCAGACAATCACAGAGATGTTTTTCATCTCTAGTAACAGCAGGATGCTAACAGGAGAGTTAAGATGAAGAGGGAAAAAAATGCATTGATTTGTTGACAGAAGCCTAGCAGCTGTCACAGTAAAACATGGTTCTCGTGCACTTAATCAATGTCAGCCTGCAACCCAATCGTTCTGTAGCCCAGATGAGAAGCAATCAAAAGGGACACCTTGATAAGCATAGAGCACACTGGATGGCGTTCAGTGAAGTGTATCTTTCAGCTTAGGCGCTCAATGTGATGCATGACTCAGTGCTAGTCAAAAGCACTTAACCCTTTGAAAGGAGGCAGTAATTATTTGCTTGTTTCATTTTCTTTGCTTAAGGTAGAAAACACATTGTGTACTTCATCTGTAATTTTAGAGCACCTGTGTCTGTGTTGATGTGCTATTCTTTTTCCTCACGTGATAAGTGGAAGCATGATCATTCATCACCAAATTCCTTCTTAAAGTGTAGGGCACTCGTTTCTCAGAAAGACAATAATACAGGAACAGTGACTAATTTCCTAGTGCCTCATCATGATTTCTGTGTAAAATTTTACTTCATCAAATGCTGCCTCTGCTATTTGTGCCTCTGTTCCAAGGGCAACGACTTCAGGTACTGGTGTCCCCATAAAGCAAGACCAGCTCAAATGCCTCCAGCAGAGCCCTCTTTGAAAGGAGATTGAATTCATGAATTTCTTCTTGTTGATCAGCGAGGAAGATGTTCTGAGGAATAAAATGCAAGTGATAGGGTCATAGGGATGAAAAGGAACACCAGACAACAGTGCCTCGCCCACCATGGAGGTGAAGGTAGCATTCAGAGTCTACTACACACTCCTCCTTACACTAGAGAAGGAACACTCAGAGAAGCCCCATCATCAGGATGATGGAGTTCCTTTCAGTTTTCACTGGAAGAAGACTAACTCACGAATAAGGTGGAGGGCTAGTTGAAGAGGCTATGAACTATCTGAAGAGAAATAACACAAAACCCTGCCTCCTCAATTATTGTGAACTATCGGAGGAAGAAAAATGCGATGTCTGCCTGTCGTTGTTGTTGTTTTTTTCATTTTCGTTGTTCATAGCAGTAATCTGTGAGCTAAGGGCATGCAGGAGGGAGAGAGACATGGAGAGAAAGACTGAGATAATAATATGTGTCACAGGATTTTCTCAGGTTCAGCATGGGAAAGATCATGCCCTTTCCAGCTGCCCACATCCACTCTTTGAATTCAACTTTGCCTTAAGATGTGCTCTCCTCTAGAGGGAAATATGGGGACAGTTGTGCTCTATAGAGTGCTCAGAGCTAGGCTGAGATGTGTGATTGCCATGCCATCCAGTTTCTGCAAATGAATAACAGGGCTAACACATCAGGGTGACTAAACCCTCAATTTACCAGGCTCACTGAAGGAGACTTCAACTGGGAAAGGGAAGATCCATGGGCCCATTACAATCAATAAACAGCTTCTGAACATCTCAAATGGACACAATGCTAAGTTCTGAGTGGATTGTGAAAATGTCTCACCACATAAATTACTTTTCTTTTATCTTAAACACACATGGATACACACACACACACACACACACACACACACACAAAAGCATGTGTGCGCGCGCACCACGACATTCTGCAAACTTGCTATCCAAGTGACACGCTATGCTTCTTCTTATGTAACAGTCACATCAATTTGCTCCCAGTCCCTTCTATACTTTTCCTTAAGGGAATGCAAGGAAAATGCCTCCCAGATGTTCTCAGTTGAGAGCAATTCTTGCCCATTTACACATGAAAACAAGTGGAATGAACAAATTCAGAGCAAGAGTGTCATGAAGGGCCAGGAAGCCTGGAGAGAAAGTAGTCCCCATGCTAATGGTAGAAACTGTAAGAAGCCAGGTTTACCAAACCTTCCCGAATGTTTTATTAACAGGAAACTGCACAAGTTTTCAGTTACTGAGTCCCCTCTCTGTACAAAGCACTGCATAGTAATTCTGGTTGTTGTTTGATCAATGAAAAGACATGAATCATCACACCTCAATACTATTGCATGTCCAGGAATGAAGAACGAGCAAGTGACTGGAATCCCAGGACCAAAGGGAAATGCAAGCCATGCAGATGCCTCTCAGGGTTGAACATGGAAATTATCCAGTATGACACATTTGTCAGAAAGTTCTCACTCAGAGCTTCATTAATTTCCCTTTCCTTTGCTTGTCATCTATTTTTTTCTTTATGCTTAATTACAGTCCCAGCTATGTTTAGATGGGTAAGATAAAGTGGGCAGAAAAAAAGCTGCTACTTTTTTTTTCCTTTTAATTTTAGTACAAGCACATTGCTGCTTTAAGTGTGAATACATGCTTAGTTCTTATTTAAAAATTCCATTGTATTTGAATGAAAATATTATTTACGCTCAATATTAAGTATTGCTTTGTTTCTGGTTTGTGTTTTAATTTGTAATTACCTGTAGCAAAATTAGGATGATTTCTGAATAAGTATTGCATTTTCAGATCAGCTCATAACAAACAAAAGTTCATTTATACATTATTTTATCAGTTGCTAATGAGAAGATAGTAACATTGGATGTTTCAGACCTAAAAGAGCAAAGCTAAGGTCCAATCTGTGTACATCCTGCATAATATATAGTTAAAATACATTTCTGGAATTACTTGTACAATAATTCCCTTGAAAAATGAGTATATTGTATTTGAAAACAAGCTAGAACTCAATGTTTTTTCCTCTCATGTTTGATATAACTCATGATAGCGAGGAAAAAGTATATTGCATGTTTTCTACAGTGAGATTACAAATATGGTCTGGGTAGAATAATAATCTTGAATCAGTGTGGGCCACTCTCCTCTCCTCTACTTCAGGGCTAGTTCTCCCATGACATAGACCAATTGGTCTGAAGTCCATTAAGTATTGACTAGATTTCAATATGTGGCTGGGGGATGTGGGAATCAGACTATAAATTAGGGTCCATGGATTTATTGGCTGACTGTGGTTGTGGTAACAAATTACCCCAAACTTGGAGGTTTAAGATGATAAAACTTATTCTCTCACAGCTCTACATGTCAGAGTCTAAGACTAAGCTGTGTTCGCAAGGCTATGCTCCAAGGAAGAATCCTCTTTGACTTTGTTAGCATCTGGTAACTCCAGGTATTTGCTGATATGATCTCTCTCCAATTTTATAAGTGAACTTGTCATCCCTGTGTAGCTTTCTCCCTTGACAGTCTCTTATATAGACACACATCATTGTGTCTAGCCCTCACCAGAATAAGATAGGATGACCTCATCTAGAGGTCCCTAACTATATAGCATCATTAAAGATCCTCAATCCAAATACAGAAGGGCATGGTCACTGGTTTCAGCAGTTAATGTATGGGCCTATCTTTTATGTCTACCATTCAATCATCTATGATAACATAAGTGAAGTTGTGAAGAATCTTGGAAAACTTGGAGCAGAAATGATGTGGTAAAGCAGCTATTTTCTGTCCTGTGGAACATTCCTAGTGTTTTAATTCTGCAACTGCACCAGCATTCCCAAGGTTGTCTACATCCTCATAGCATCCATCAAAGCTTGTACTTCAGCTAGAATAGTGACTGCTGCATAGTACGTGTGTAGTACAGGAGTTTTGAATGAAGGAATGTAGAGGAGGGGCTCCTTCTATACATTTTATTATTGAACCAGTCTATAGTTTTGAATTTTTGCCAATTAAATCAAAGCAATTTGCTTGTTCTGAATTTGTCGCTATACTTGAGTAGTATACTTAAGTCTCCATACTTGGAAACCTAAGTGGATGCTACGCACAGTGAACTTAGCCTAAGGTGTGAGCACTGTAACCTAAACCAAGAACATAACTCTGCAGTCAGGCAACTGAGTCATAGTCAGTCACGATGACTGATCCTTCAGCCACTAGGACCTGAAAACTGCATAACAGGATCATATGAGGTAAAAGATAACCGCACCCACTGAGGTTGTCACTTCTTTTTCTTTGACTATAAATACAACCTGAACATGTGGTGGAGTAGGGCATTCTGAGCCATTTTCATTCTGGAATGATGTCCAATTCTAGAATCCTAATTAAATCCAATTGAGATGTACAAAATGAAGTTTTCTATAACTGTCTTTTGACAATTGTAACTTTGAAACTGCTTTTGGAGGTATATTCCCACCTCAGTGCTCAGTCACTCGCCCTACTCTCTTATGCTCCACTGACAGAAAGTCACATCTAGAAATATGAAATCAATTAAACCCTGGACCAGGAAAGCAGTATGCTAAATCCATTTGCAAATGTTGTACAATGAAATAGATATAACATCGAGAATATCTTAAATTAACTACATTGAGGCTCCATGAGAGGCATTTAGAAAATCCTAAAGTGTTGTGTTGGGTTATTTAGAGTATTCATATATGTAATGTGTTTGGTTGGGTTATATCATCATTGTATGTGTGACACGTGTCCTACAGGTCTTCCACCACTTATCTGGAAGCTCCCTGCAGAGTCACTGTTTGAAAGTTGGCACCAGTGGCGTTGGCAGCAGTAAAAGACAACCTTCTGCAATGAAACGGAGCTTTGCAAATGCAGGCTGACATTGTCCTACTTCCCTTTTTGTTCCCTCTGGGGTGACAGCCTAGTGGCTAGAATCATCTACAATCAGGGCAGATTTTCCCCCTCAGTTTGCTGACTTTCAGGCCAGTCATCTCTGAAAATAACCTACAGACACATCCAGAAGTGTGCCTTACTAGTTGGATAGGGATCCTCTAATCCAGTCACATTCAAAATCATGATTAACTGTCACAGTGTTCAGAGAGCAGTTATCCTTTCCCATTTCTGGGACAAATTTTCACAGGGACAGCAACTAGTCAGGCCAGAAGCATCAATATCAGGAGTTTGACACTTATAGCTGGGGAGTGCAGGGATTAGCATAAAGAGATATTCCTGGAAGTAGAGCTGATCTTTTCTGCAACTCTAACAGAAATTGCCACACCAAGTTTAAGAAAGCCAGCCCATGCTGAGCCTGCTGCTCTTTGGAGGGGCCATGTCTTCTGGTTGCATCACATAAACAGATGCATGTTCAGAATATTAGAGCTAAAGTCACCTTCTTCATCTTAGACCTAAAATACTTAGCATTATGTTAAATACCAGTAACTCTAAAGTTTATACTAGTCAGCTCTTAGCTAAACTAAAGGCACTTACTTGTAAGATATGTAATACAAAATTCTTGTGTGTGTGTGTGTGTGTGTGTGTGTGTGTGTGCGTGCGCGCGAGTATATGTTTGGGGGATGAAGAAGATAGGTTCATGAGAAAATACCAACATATGCAGTGGCTAAAAACAGCAAATGTTCCATACTACCACCACTTAAACACAAATAGGAATTTGGTTAAACTGAACAGCTAAAGATAATTTCCTATTAAGATTAAAGGTGATCTAGATGAAAGGGCTGGGGAGATAGCTCAGTGGAATAAGCACTTGCCTGTCAAGAACAGGGTCCTGAGTTCAATACCCAGGACAAAAAAAAAAAAAAAAAAAAAAAAAGATAATCTAGATGAAAGGAGTAAAACAATGTTACAATGTTAAAATAAATTAGTGAATACAGAAGCCAGGAAGTTTTTATTTGCTTGCATGTTTGTTTTTGAGGTAAGAATTAAATACTAAAGAGAATTTGGATATGAAGGAAAACAAATCCCTAAGGAGACTAGCAGAGGGGCTGGGGAAATAGCAGTAGAATAAGCACTTGCCTGACAAGTGCAAGGGCCTGAGTTCAATTTTGGGATCCACCAAAAAAAAAAAAAAAAAAAAAAAAAAAAAAAAAAAAAAAAAAAAAAAAAAAAAAAAAAAAAAAAAAAAAAAAAGGAAAGGAAAAGAAAAGAAAATCTAAGGAGACTAGCAGATTTTAGGTTCCTGGGAAGGAAGGATATGTGTGGTTGTTGACACCCATCCCTATGTGCTCTTCAGCTGACAGTGACAGGCTTTCAGCACTGACAGTTGCTGATGGGGAATGCAGGCTTCTGGGGGTTCTGAGCAGGCCAGGTGTCTGGCACAGTTTTCAGCTCACCAGTTTAAGTGTTCACAGGTCATCTTGGCCTGAGTGGGCATCTTCAAAGTGGGATGATAGCCACCATTTTCATTTTATTCATTTGTGCCTCTTGGCTGGAGATGTCACTTGTCAGAGACCTTGGCCAATAGCCATAACTTTTAATGAAAGAAAACTTTTGATTGTGAGTAGCATTTTAGGCTCTCATATCTGCCTTTAACTCAAGTAACCATATTCTGGATTACTTTCCATGCATGTGTATCTAACATTCAAACAGTAATACTTCTTTGTTTACCCCATTATCCCTTCAATTTTCTGTCCTTCCATATTCCCTTCCTTCCCTTTTCTTACCATGCAACAATGTAATGAAGGGAAACTATATTATGACTGACTGTGACAATGTTAGCTGCCCCATTTTTATGTGTTAATATTCTCCAGTTGAGCACATTTTTACCTTGGAAAATCTAGAAAGGAAACAAAGTGCTGTATGGTGGATATAATTTTTGTAAAAGCTTTTCAAAATCATCGATCTCTATTGGGTAGGTCTCACCTCAAGGAAATATCCTCTTAATTTTTCCAAGCAGATTTTTCCAGACCTGTTTTAGTAATAACAGTATGAATATTCTATTGACTATGTATCTCAAGAAGTATATAGTAAACAATGCAGCAACACCTTTCCAGATGATGAGCAATGGTAAAATAACACAAAGCCATCTACTTGCATACTTATTCTCAGGTGCCTCCTGTCAGGCCCACTCTCCTTTTGATCACCAGATTTCAAAGCTGCAATATGAGCCCGAGCTTTTTCTGGTTTGTCATGGATCTGAATCAGTGCGATGCTTTCTGGAGAGGCTCAGGCTGTCCAGTCCTCCTGGTCACTGTTCTACTAACGGCAGCCAGCGCCTACTGCCAATGCAATTACAGTGTTCCTGGTATCTTCTCTCTGTGCCTTTGCCTTATACTGGCACCATAGATACATTTCAAAAACTTTATATCAGTGCTCTAGTCCTGCAAAACCATTAAATAACTCCCAGTGCTGAAGTCAGGAATGAAAGCTAATGTCCACAATGCAGAATATAGGGTCCCTGCAGAATTGTGGGATTAATTTGAAAAACTTAAAGCATATTTAAGGAGATGTTGAAATATGAATGTTGAGACATGGACATTGAGAGGAAACATAACAAAAAATCCATATTTATCTCAATGATGCTTGAGTATGCACTAACAACCTTCAATAGATTATGTATTACTGAGTAATCTGAAGTAATTGACAGAAAGTATTATGTGATATTTAGAAGAACCAAATGTGGTTAAGAAAATAGTACTAATATTATAGAATCATTATTCTTTAAGTATAACTAAAATTTTATTAACATTTTACAAAATAATGAAAATTAATTTTTGAAAATTTCATAATTTGAATGTCAATTTTATGTCTATGGCCAAAAAGTAAAGTTATTAAATTTGGAAAATGAATTTTAATTTCTTATGATACAATAGCGTTTTATAGATTTTATTTCAGTTTTTCAAAGTGACCTATGAATCTAGGATGACTTCTAGGATTATAAACTACATTTAGTAAATTTCTTCAGAGTCCTTTATTCTGTTGTTTATTTATTTGGGGACAATAGCAAGTAAGACTGTGTCATGGTTCTCATCTTTTTTTCTCTTGCACACAAAGCGGAGACAAAACCTACAAACAATCTCCACATACCAAACCATCCCTCTTGTCAAGGCACCAGCCATGAGCCCCCTTTCCCTGCACCACTTCCGATGTTTCAGGTTGTGCCAAGCACAACTGTTCTGTAACTTTGACTGTCTGCATCAGGCTGATTATGCATATAGCTTTGTTTCAGCTTGCTTCAAGGACTTTATACTTTGTGCCCAAAACACCCTGGCTCAGTGAAGGACACTTGATGACTCTCCTTCCCCATTTCCACTTGCCCAGAACACCCCGGCCCAACTAAGGATACTTTATGATTCACCTTCCCTCACTTTCTGCTCTATGAAGACTCTACCTGCCTAGCCATTGCTGCTGTTCAGCTCCACTGAGCAGCCAGCACATGCTAGTTGCTGCCAATAAACCGACCCTTTCATGGCAGCTAACGTTGAGTGTGGTCTTGTGTAGGTTTGGGGGTGCCTTTTCCCCAACAGTTTTTCTTTCACCTCTCACCACATTTTGAGGTCTTAAGAGGTTAACTTGAGATGTGAAAAACAATTTATATATGAATAGAATATGATATACTACCTGGGTCATGGGCTTCCCAAATTGACATCAGCTTTGATAGACACTCCTTTATGCAACTCATGAAAAACAGACCTGGATTTCCAGAGACTTCCTGGATATCTGACTGGGATGCTGGCAGTAATGGCAAAGCTTCGCTCACACACTGTGCAGTCACTTGCTGTCTTTTTCATTGTGATTCTGGCTAGTAAGCTTGCTAGGCATGATTGGGATGCAGTGTCAGGCCCTCAGCCCGACCATCATACAGCATTTAAGAAAAATCACTTTTATATAATGTAGCCTTCCTTTACTTAGAAAAAGTAAGAGAAAAGGTGGCACACACAAATGAGATGTAGAAATGACTCAATCAGCGAATCCATGAGGAGAAAACGTTACAGTTGTTCCCAAACTATCACATCTTATGCAACAAAAATTTTAAAAATTGAAGATAGTATTTTTTTTCAAACCTAAGGCATCTTTTGTGTGGTTTGCATTTTCTCAAAGTAGTGTAAAGGGGTCAGAATTCAAATCCAGTCTGGCACATGAACATGGTTCTTTCAGCTTTAAGAAGAAGGAAGAAGCACAAAACTTTCACATTGATGCTGTAAAGATGCCTCATGGCTTTGAAGTGAATTGAATCCAGAGTAACACTTCTAAAACCCCCTTGACTAATGTCAGAAAGAAAATGTTTCCTTATGAAAAAAGCAGCTCCTCACTTGCAGAGGAGAGAATCCTATCAAGGAAAAGGAAGTTGATACATCATTCTCAGGCCTTTTTGAGTGTAGTTCAAACTTCCCAAAAACTGATGCAGTGTGATTTTTTCTCACTTAAACTTGTCTGTGTTCTGTAGATGATGATCAAATTATGTCTCTTATACTATCAGCAAGTATTGTTATAGCTCCTATACTAAGCAGAAAGAGAAAAACATAAAGGAAGAAAAATCTGTCTGAAAAATGCAAAGGTGGTGTACAATGACCTTGTACATAACAAGTTTCAAATATGCAGAGCCATTTTATAAACAGGGTTTGATGAAAGGTTGTAGAACTGAAATGCACACCAGCCTCACAGAACTGCTCATTTTCCTCAGAAAATAGCTAGAGAGGTGAAAATGAAGACCTTGCCCAAATGCAAACCCACTCAAATGAAGTGTGAATGCCAATCAGTGTTAGCAGAGGTCTGGCAGCCTTGGTTTGAAGCAGTAAGTTGGGACAGCAAGGGCCCGGGTGACTGCCAGAACTACCTGCTTTCTTGTCTAGCTGCAGGGGGATGCAGTTGGTGCTCACAGGCAGCAAAAAGACCACCTTGTATCCAGAGTGAGCAGCAGATTCTACACTAATTATGCTGGCAGCAAGCTTGTGCAAAAGTGATTTACAGCATTCTTATGAAGTCGGATTTTTATTGGCTTGCTTTTTTGGAATTTTGTGATTCATGCATAAGTTACATGTGGAAAAGTTAAAAATTAATGGGTTGATGAAAAATGTACACGTGAAATTCAACCTTTTTATTTACACTAGATTTATTTATTTTAAATGCCAAGTACTCTTAATATTTCTTCTTTTTCTCTACTAAGACTGATCTAAAGTCTGTGTCTGTGCTATTTTTGTTAAATCTCACATATGACGTTATATTTTTACCCATAAAAAGAGAGAAATATACAAAGGAGTGCTGCATTTATATTGTAAGTCCCATCCACTGATTTAGTAACTTTTGTTCATGCTAATAAAGAGCAAAAATTCTCAAAAAATTTATTTACAGCCAACAAACCTTACATCCTAGTGTAGCATTATTCTATCATTACCACATTTCAAAGCTAGAAAGGGAAACACCTTTCTGGACTTGTTTGTACATTTTCATGAAAAGTAAGAATTAAATGTATTGTGAAGTCTATGTCCATTGTAATGCAATTCAGAACTGGCTAAACATTTGAATTGATTTTGTGAGGGAAGCATCTTCACTATGCTTGACTAAGCTTCCAGAGAAGAAGGAAGTGGCAATGTCACAACAAGGACAACAAAACTAAAAGGAAGCACAGGTCCTTAACTATGTATTACTGAATATCTATTTTTTTTTAAGAATCAGGGATTGAACTCAGGCCCTTGTACTTGCCAGGCAAGTGCTTATTTTACTGAGCTGTCTTCCAAGCCCCTACTGAAATTTACATAACCCAAATCTTAAACATCCAAAGTTTCTTCTTTTGTAAAATTTACAATAGGGCCAGACAATATGAAGGAAATAAAAGTATATTAGTTTTTACCTTAAAAATAATACTGGTGTTTAACTCTAAGCCAGACATACAGTGACATTAATGACAATGGACAGACTTATGAAACTAGAGTAAAAGAAAAATATATATTCAGAGGGAGAAAAAGTCATTGCAAATCTCATTTTCTTTTTCTTCACAAAAGAGTTACCACTAGCTTCTACATCTATTGAAAGTAAGATGAGAGCTGACAAGATAGCTCAGAGGACTAAGTGCTTGCTTTTGCAAGCACGGGGATCAGGGTTTGATCTCTGGCATCACATGGTGCGCTGGTCCCACCTTTTGTGGTGTGCTGAGCTGGCAAATGAGGCCTGGCATGGTGGTGCATGCCTACAATTCCAGCACTGGTGAGTCTGAGCTGTGTAGTGAGACCCTGTACCAAAAACATAAATGAAGAAAAGAAATAAAGAAAGGCAATAGATTAGAAATCTATGGGAATATATAAGGAAAAGAAAAGGATATACAAGAGGGAAAAGATAATCACTCAATATAAATTGTTACCAAGATGGAGAAAAAATACTTTATCACCTCAAGAGGTGCTGAAGACATGGCTGATACTGTAGTTGGCAGTTGAAACTATTGTCTATTACAATTTATATTATGAGCTCGCTGATGGCATAACTCAGCAGACAAAGTGCTTGTTTAGGTAAGTACAGGGGCTAGAGTTTGACTCCTGGCACAGCATGCTGTACCAGCCCCACTCTGGGGTTTTCTGAGTCTAAGATGGAGTCCGGGTGTGGTGACACATGCCTGTAATCCCAGCATTAGAGAGGCAAAATCAGGAGGATCACTATGAGGCTGAGCTGCGTGGTGAGATCCTGCAAACAAACAACCCTATATTTGTCTCTTAAAATGGCTAGAAAATCTCATTCCTCACTTTCCCTGCCTTCCTTGCCATATGACATGACCATAGAAAATAGTTCTGTCCAAAGAAATCTAAATAAATACCTGTTGGAATATTCTTGTGAATATGTGTGCATTCTAGACTACAGAGATGCAAGTTCCTTACAAGTATTTCACCATCATAGCTTGTAACTAAATGTTCCCCTAAACATTGTTCAGTCTTAAGTAAGGTTTGTGGGAGGTGGCTGGATCTAGGGTGTATGCTGCTGGAATCAAAGATGTGATGCTGGGATTGATTCATGGTCTGATGCTAACATTAAGGCTATTTCCACTTGGGTGTGAATGCTTCCCATACTTAAGGATAAAATATAAGGAACAGAAACATGGTCTTGCTTGCAACTTGCTGCCTTCTGGGTAACTGGACATCCAATAGTTTTGATCCATCTTAGAGCGTTCTTAGGGTACATGCTTTGCTTTGCCATGTACTCTCTTCTCTGAAATTCCTCTCTGCAATGCCACCCTACCATGAAGCCAGCTGATTATGGAATGAAATTTCTTCAAACTGTAAGCTATAGTAAATCTTTTTGTTTTTAACTTTGAGGTGAGTTATGTTGACTGAGTAACAAGAAAAGTAAGTAAGACATCCTCTGATTTTCTATGGCTTAGATGTCCTTTTAACATTTAGAGCTGGTGACATCTTATCATTTGGGAGTGGAGGTAAATGAAGATCTCTGATAGCTTTGCGCTTCTTTATTGTTGCTAGATACCAATCAACCTCTAGATCATTACTAATACAAGAAAAAATGCCTATTCTTTTAAACAATAGGGATGAATTTTTCTGCTTCTTGTTGCAAAAAATCTACTAACTATTCCCATAAAAAATTATGACCTAGAATCATTAGAAGTGGATCGATTAAGACCTGTGTTATTGAAGTTTTAGGTGATAATAAATAACAAAACTGTTCCTTGAGTTTGGAAACAATTAAGAATCAAAATATTCATATAGAAATCCAAATACTAACATTGCTTCAAGTTTTACATTGAAGGCTATAGAAGGGATGGATGAAAACATCACTGGTAATGTATACCCATAATTAGATTTAGTCACTTTATTCAAGCCAAATGGACTGTAACTAGCCTCAACTCGTGAAGCCTTCATGGTAGAAGAGTTTATAATGTCCTTTCAAGAGAAAGTGAGTTCTAAAGGACAGAAGAGTCCTTTAGAAAGGAAAGTTCTGAAAGCTGAAAGCTGAGTTCTTCGAGATTAGTCAATTATCAGGTAACAACCCACTCAGGCCTCCCTTCTGTCCCTCTCTTGGACAGGAGTTTTCTTTTTCCAAAAAAATAAATTCTTCTGATAACCTCCATTTGTTTCTAAAACTCATTCTTTTGTTTTAGAGAACATGAACTCATCCCAGGTATCTTTGAGGTCAGGAGTTTCACTTCCCCCATATTATTTGGAGGTCATCCACCTGAGGTCAGTTTTTCTCCCTGTGTCATTTGGAGCTTCCCACTGAGATCATTAGGTAGAAGTATGAGTTTGCTTTTCTTTCATAAATTATGGATTGGGAGTCATTAATGTAGCAAATTTTATGCTTCAAATGTTGGTATGTCTTTGCTCATTGCTCATAATTGTTCATGCTTTGCCTCATACAGTTTTGTCACATAATTTGGTTAAAATTGCTTACGCTTTGTCTCTTGTATGGTTTTTTATAATGCTAGTCAAATGTTGTTGATAAATCTAAGTTTAAATATGGAAACGATAGACGGTCATGATGTTTTGTACTTTTATTCTCTCTCTGCTAGTAACTAGGAATTCTACCTTAGCTTTTCAGTAGAACAACTTAATGAGTCACTCCTTCAGCAATATGGCTGAGGTAGCCTGAAGTAGTTTATATCCAATAGCAGCTATCAGGATAATGATTTACATCTGCACTTTATATGTTTAAGAGTAAGAAAGGAGATTTTTTTTAGCCTTACAATATTTTTATCAACATGTAAAATGTGATATTAGGTGATACATGTAAGTCTCACCTGTGAGCTTCAAGTTTAAATCTTGTCCAGTTGCTAAAAACATTTTCTAAATGATTAGACAGAAAAAAAAACAAGTGTCTGGAGACTT
>PVKN010025250.1:0-14327 GCA_004027915.1 Capromys pilorides | reverse complement strand
ACAGCCCAGGCACTGTCTGCAGCCCCAGCCTCTGTCTCTTCTGCTCCCTGACCTGCACCCCACCCCCCACCTGGCCAACAGCTCCCCTGCCAGTGCTCAGATCCAGTCACCTGTTCTATCTGGGGCTGACTGGGGGCCCTGGTGTATCCTGTCTCATCCTGGCCTGGTTTAACCTCCAGTTGTTGATCTGCTGGTCTCATCCTTTGGCCTTGACAACCACATTGCAGTCTAGGTGAACTATTTACGCAGGGCGGCTGCTGGGGTTTGAACCCAGGGCTGCTTTTCCGCTGAGCCACATCCCCAGCCCTTTCTTGTTTATTTGAGACAGGGCTCCCATTGCTCTTAGGGTCAAGTTCAGGTTACACAGCTGGGTCTCCTCCATCCTGCCTGGTCTCTGCCAGCCCCAGAAGCCAGGCTCCATCTCCTCCACCCTGGTCCCTCAAGCCAGCTCAGCACACCTGGCTGTTCCTCTGCAGGGGAGCCCCTTCCTTTCCCTCCACCTCCCCTAACAGAATGCTAACCCAAGGGATTTCTTCGGGTCTGAGCTTCACTCCTTGTTACAGTTTGTATGTATTTGTCCCCCCAAAGCCCCATGCCGTCATGAGGCACACTTATACAGTTTGTGATTATGATCCAAGGCTGGGATAATGGGTCTGAGTAGTGCTGGAATTATGGGTGTGAGTGCTACACTCAGCCTGGGGTTTGTAGCCTGAATACAACATCAGGGAGACAGAGACAGACTTGCTCTCTGTAGCCATTGTTGCTGCTGCTCTTCCTTTGCTCTTGTTCTTTGTCACTGCCACCATGAACTGCTGCCCTCTGCCATGTGTGACTCAGCCTTCAAGCCGGCCGAGTATGGACTGAAACTCCCACTAACTGTGAGCTAAATAAACCTTTCCTTCCTTCATTTTGGGTGTCACGTATTTGTCCAGCAATGAGAGAAGAGTAACTGAGACACCCCTCTTCTGCTAGCTCAGCCCTGTGTGCCTCCCAGGTGCAGTAGAGCTGTGCTGCCCTCCCCTGGCCCAGCACAGTCCCCCACCTCCCTCACACAGCCCTCAGGACGCAGAACCAGTGGTGCCTATTGTCGTGTCTGTGGTCACCGGGCCTGGGCAAAGCTCATGCACAGCTGGATCTATAACATCTGGGGACAGAGGAACACAGGACCAGGGACTGAAGGGAGGCAGGGGCCAGGTTGGAATGCAAGGGGCTTCCCTTCTCGTGGTACCTTTGCCAGCTGGGCTGCAGGGCAAAGGTCACGATGTTGGAGGCTGACTGGGCATTGTGCAGGGCAGAATAGCAGGCCACAGCCCTTGAGGCCCAGCTGTGTTTAGGTCCCGCCATAGTTCTAGCAGCATACAGGGCTTGGAGGCTTGGCCAACTTGCAGGCCTCCAGCTCCGAAAGCGTCTTCAACCCATGTTTCTTCCAGTTCATGTGTTCCTTAATAACATTTGGAGTCTCCTGAAGATAACCTAGGAATGGCACAGACAGGAGAGGCAGAGAGAGGTGGCAGTCAAGGGAAAAAGAGACCAGAGAGGGTGGGGACCTGCTCAGCCTCCTCCTCTCAAGTCCTCCCTCTTCCCATTTGTAACTTTTTTTCTTCTTTTTGTGCAATAGTGGGGATTGAACTCAGGACCTTTGCACTAGTCATATTTCCAGCCCTTTTAAGGCAGTTTCTAAGTTGCTCAGGTTGGATTCAACTTGCCAACTGTCTTGCCTGTGAGCCCCACAGAGCTGGGATGACAGGCTGTACCCCCCAGCCTTGGTCTTATCTCTTATGACCTCTCCTCCTGCTGCCCTGTCTTGTCACAGAGTGCCAGTAGAGGACATCATGGTGGTCACTGACCAGGACTCTCATCTTAGCACAATGAGGATGTCAGGGTGTGAAACTCACTGAACAGATCATAGTTTGCCAAAATCACTTAATGAATGTGCAAAGCCTCATGACCTGGAGCCATGCCTGCAAAGCCAGCCTTTAGGGTGGATTGCTGGCCAGGGGCCACCACTGGAGGGGTCTTGTGGGAGTTGAGTTGTTTCAAGCTCTCTAGTGAACAGAGAGATAAAAGGTTCATGTGGGAAGCACCTTCAACACCTCATCCCAGGCCCTTGCTCCCCATGGGACAGGCAAGCAGTGCCAGAGGATGAGAACCTCAGCTGGCAACAGTTCCAGCCCATTGTGAGAGCCTCAGTGCTGGCCCAAAACCCAGAACCCGCGGCGCCGATTCCTCTGGCCCAGGCCCTTCTTGCCCACATCCAGGGAAGGAAAGTGACACTGGCTGTGGCCCAGGGCATGTTGGGCGCTTTCCGCGCCTTGCCTCACGTGGTCCTCCATAGCGTCCCAGTGTGAAATGCAGAAAGTCAGAGCCCTTGCCTCAGTGTAAACTTAGGGTCTCCACCCAGCTGGGCCTTCCCGTAACAGCTCAGCTCCCCGCTCTGCAGCTCCTCACTGGGTCCCCTCAAAGCTGAGGCTGCTGCTCCGCCCTTGCCCGCTAGGTGGGGTTCTTCTCCCCTGCCGCTGTCTGCCTTGGACTGAGCCCAGGTTGCCAGGGAGGAGCCTGCTCCCCTGAGGGCGGTCCTCAGCCAGATGGGGGTGGAAGCCGCTGTGGCCAGCCAGGCCTGGCGAGGGCACCGTGTGCCCGGGGAGCCTGGCTGACACCCAGGCTGGAGACAAGGGGCCCATTGAGGACCCCTGCTCCGCCCCCACCACCACCCAGATCCAGCCTGCAGAGGGGCTCACTGGGAAGCTGGGGTGGGTCCTGCACCCTGGCCAAAGGCCTCATTGTTCCTGTGGCCCTAGCACGTGGGCAGAGGCCACCCCCAGCCCGCTCCCCTGCTCAGGCTGCCTGTTCCTTCCCAGGACCCAAATCACTGGGTTCATCTCTGGCATCTCTATCACTCTACCAATCTGGCCTAGACAGGGAGGGACAAACTATTGGCGCTACGCCCATGCATGTCTAGATGAAAGCAACTCTAGGCCCACCTCTAAAGTCAAGTTTCTTCAGATTTTTAATTATTATTTTAAGAACAACCTGAATCCCAGAACTTCCAGATACTGTCCATATTGCCCTTCCCTGGGCAGTGGAGAAGGGACACTTGGGGTGAACAAGGTCAGGGTGGGATCTGCCAGGAAGCCTTGGGCCCCGCCCCAGCGCTGTGGCCCAGAACACTGCTGCCTAGGGAGGGCGGGCGACTGGCACCAATCACTCACAGAGGGGACTCCATCCAGCACCCTGTGCTGAGCCCTCCCTCCCCCTTCAGGGCCTAGGGACAGGGGTAACCAGGTTAGGGTGGGGAACAGGCCAGTGCTGAGCCTCGCACTCCCAATCCCTGGGATCAGGGGGCATTAAAGCTGCATAGGAAGAGGGGGCAGGCAGCTGGCATGAGGCCAGGCAGCCATGGCAGCCCCCAAAGGCACATTGTGAGGGACAGGAGGCTCAGATGGAGGGCCCGTTGGGTGGGGGAGGCCCAAGCCGGGGGAGCCCCGAGGAAGGTAGCTGGGCCAGCTGCTCCGGGCTGGCCAGGGCACGCAGCAAACTATTCTCCTGCTCCAGGGCGGCGTTGCGCTCTGCCAGGTCCCGGATCTGCTCCTTCAGCACCTCCACCTCCTCCCGGACTGCAAACATGAGGTGGGACTTCACCAGGTCCTGAGGACAAAAGCTAAGCATCAGGGTGGCCAGGCCACCAACCAGAGCCCCTGCCCCATGCCCAGAGGGCGTGGCTGAAAGGTCCCCATACCCAAGGAGGGGCTGCAGGGGAGGACACAGGGCAGGCGGGGATGGGGGAGGCACAAAGATGAGTGACGTGGACAGGGCTTACAGCCAGGGATGGGGATCAGGGGTCTGGGGCCATCAAGGGGCTGAGGTGGAGACAGGGTCACCAAGGCAGTTAGTGTTCTTGAGGAGTAAGGCAAGCACTGTGACACAGGAGTCTCACGATGGGGACCAAGAAGTTCTCTCTTACCATGGCTTGTTCAATCTTGTTGTCAATGCCACTCAGCATGCCGGAGCTACTGCAGAGAGAGAAGCGAGAGGTGAGCGAAGCCAGGGGTCTGCACAATGCAGCCCGCTTCTTCCCAGCGCTGTTTCCCTCCCTGAGCCAGCTGTCAGCAGCCTCCGTCCCAAATCCCCTGTACCTGTGACAGTAGAGAATCAGGGGCAGGAGGGTTTTGTCCACCCCCCGGCAGGGTGAGGGCCGCTGCCCTGGCCCCCCAAGGCCCCGGTTGTATGGCGGCCCAGGTGCCCCCCGGAGAGGGGATGCTGCCCGGGGAGAGCAAGGAGAGGAGACGCAGCCCCTCTTTCGGGGCGGCCCGGGAGCTCTTCCCACCACTCGGGTCTCATAAGATGACACCATGGACTTGACAGAGACACCTGGCTGGGCCATCTCTGAGACACAAAGGTCCTCAGTCCTCCCCCAAAGGGAGAGTGGTATCAAAGCAAGCACCTGGGGGGCTCAGGGCCCCCCAGGAAGAGTGGGTTCCAGCTGGTGCCAGGCAGACAGAGAGCAGATGAGGCGTAGGGGGTGCTGGTCAGAGAGATATACACCGCCCCCTGGGGCAGGGCCAAGCTGCCATTGGCTCCTCAGGGACACGGGGATCCCCCTCCCAAAGCTCCACTGTGGGCGGGAATTCCCAGACGTGGTCGGTCAGTGCCAGTGTCCCCTTCTCACCCTGGCACTGCTCCCAGAGTGGAAGGGAGGGGGCAGTCAGCTGCCTGCCTGGGCGCACTGACCCCCTCCAGCCCCTCTGAAAGGAAGACTTCTCCCTCAAGGCCTGGAGGCTCTGATATCTCAGGTTAAGCATCCCCAATACAGATGCCTCATCATATCTGACCTGAGAGTCTGAGCCAGAGGGTCCTGCACCCTCACTGAGGAACAGAAATGGTCACCATGGCAACAGAAACCGAGACAAAGAGCCCTGCACATCAAATCCAGCCTATGCATGTGGACCTTCACCTGGAGTCAGGAAGGCAGCAGCGAGAGCTGGAAGGTGAGGCTGGAGGTGGAAGGCTGAGCAGAGCAGGGCCTTGAAACTGACCTAGCAGATGACAGGGAGCCAGGAGCAATCTTGACTGCAGTTTGTCATGAGGCCGCCAGAGGGCGATTCAGGCCTGGCCAACAGGCCCCCAAGTCCAGGTTGCCAGCTGGCCCCAGTGTGCTGGGCTCTTGGTCCCAGATTGTGACAATCCTCCAAGCTGTGTTGGCCCAAGGCCTTCCTACGCCTCTGCACCCTGCTCTCTGCTCCAGGGCTTCTCCACCTCCCAGAATCCAGGCCCCGGCCCTACCCTGGGGCTTACAACCCACCCTTCTCCTGCTTCTGCCTGGCCCTGGGCTGGCCCTTCACCCGGTGCTGCCTCGTCTTCCCACACCCGTGAGCCCCGCTCTGAGCCCTGCTGCTCTCTGAAGCCTCTGCTTCCTTGCAGGCCTCTGCTCGGGCTGTCAGTTCCAACTTGCTTTCCTACTAGGAGATCAGCTCTCAATCCAAGGTGACCCTTGCATGAGGCCCTGGAGCCAGGAAAGGAGCTGGGAATTTTCCATTTTCTGTCCAACCTATGGGTGTCACAGGTAGAGCAACCAAGGGAGTGACCAGGCCTCAGAAGCAAGACAAGCATAGCGCAAGGACACCTGGGACCTGCAGGGAACAGGGGAAAGACGAGACAGGACACGGAAGAGCAGAGGGCAGGCCAGGCCAGGCCATGTCCAAGCAGGTCTTTGACTATTTCAATCCATGACCCCTGGGTGAAGACTGGGCCACCACAAAGAACGCAACACCCCACCCTACCTCAGCATAGACAGACACCAAAGAGGGACAGACACACAGGAACAGAAGCACTGGGCCTGCCTGGTGGACTTGCGCGAAACTGCCAAGTAAGTCACTCACTCTGGCCAGGAATAAACATTTGCTGGCTGATGAACGACTCTCTTCAGTTATGTCGGAGGGTTCTGACAGCACTTCCCCTGTGCCATTCTAACATTAACACTATATGCCACCAAAGCACCGGCAACCAGAGGCTTCCCATCCAGAGTCTCCGAGTGACAGACAGCCTATAGCACCATACTGAAATTCCCAGGAAGGGCCAGGCGTAGGAAGCTCCGGTTGGCTAGACAGGACAGACCTTTCCTACAGGCCCCCAGAGCATCTGTGTGAACAAAATATCCCCTTCCTCAACACATTTACAGTCATCTTTCAGCAAGCCATGGTGAATTCCGGGCATGGATGTGACTTCTAATGTGTGAGAATTGTACAGTAGGTGAAATGCACAACTGAGAGCTCTAACCCTGCTGGACGCCCGGGTCCTGTGGTGAAGACAGACCCAGTGGCCAGCCTTTCCCTTTGAAGGTCAAATACAAGTTTCAACATGAGGAGCAAACGAAGACGAAGGCTGTCTGGGAGAGCGGGGGAGGGTTGGACACTGGGAAGAACTGACTCTGCGACCCATGTATGGTCTAGGTACCCCCAGGGGTCAGGCCTGAAGCCAAGAAAGTGGTATCCGGCTGCCCTGTCTACACCCCTCCCAGATCTGCGTGCACTTAGGGGCAGGGCCAGGCCAGAGAAAAGAGGGGACTGGCTCTCTGCCTCATTTGGTTGAGCTGTCACTGCCTCTGTCCTCGAGAGGACACCCTGGAGCCCAGTGCCACCTCTGTCTCTCTGCGACACACGTATAGGAGACTGAAGAGAGCATGGCTTTGGTGTGACACGCAGGCTCTGTTGGCTGCCCTGTGGCTCACTTGCTGGATGACCCTGGGCAAGTTGCTAAAACCCTCCAATCTGAAGCCTCAGTTTCTTCATCTTAAAGGTGGGATCATGGGATTGCTTTTAGGATTTCTTTTTTTCTTTTCATTCCCAGAATTTCAGGAGGTATGAAGCAGGACTGGACCCAAAGGAGGGCACTGTTTCCTTTCATGCCTGGACCCCACTCTGTCCCCCAAGCCTCATAATCCATCCACTTCCCTATCTACCCACCCATCCACTTATTCACACCCTGACCAGGCACTTCACACCTGCTGCACCCCTGGGGGAGATATAAGGATCTTCCAACCCAGGAACACAGGGACAGTATGAATTCACCAGGCTCCCTGTTCTCCCATCTCCAAACCCGGGGACTGGGAAAGCACCTCCACTTTCTTCACCTGGGATCCTGGCACGAAATGCCCAAGCCCACTTTCCATCTTAAAAGGGAAGCCCCATGCCACTGGGACCCTGGTCTCCTGCCAGCCAGCTGTAGGGTCTTACACATCCTGCTCTTAGAAGATAAGAGGTAGACCCAACCCAAACCCACAGGCCCAGCAAGGTGGGGCATGAGGGGCTGGGCCATGTGAGAGCCCAGAGTCTGGTAGCTGGCACAGAAAAGTGGAGGCTGGGAGCCTGACTGGACTGGACTGGACCGGTCAGACTAGGATGTGCAGAGGGGGTGGGACAGAGAGAGGAGGGAGGGAACAAGTTGAAGGACTAGAGCTGAGGCCTCTGGAGGCAGAACCCAGTAAGACAGAGAAAGCAGGCTGGGCTATGAAATCAACAGGGAGCCCTCTTGCCAGGGAACCTCCCAACTGGGAGGTGGAAGAGGGTGGGAAGAGCTGAGAATAGCAAGAATGGGGGCAGGTGACTTTCCCGGCCTTGGCCGACCTCACACCTCACAGGTTCCTGGGAGCCAGCTGGGAGAGCACAGAAGTCACGATGCCCTGCCCAGCCCGCCTGGCACTAGCTCCTCAGCCTGCATCTCACTGGCTTCATCTCCTAAATGCCCCTGGACCTTTTCTTTGGTGGGTTTCAAGCCCTCATTCTAGGGAGGGTGGTGCCACTTAGGGGATGCAGCAACTCCCATCTGGAACGGGACCTTCCAGCGCCCACCCACCCACTCAAGTCCCACCCCATATTTCCTTCCAAAGAGGAAGTCCCTCCCTTCCAGAGCTTCCAACAGGAAGTCCCACTCCTCCCTCTGAAAATAATGGTGGCTCCCTAGCCCTTCTTCCCAACTATCAGTCCAAAGCCAGAAACTCAAAGCCTAGCTATTGGACTCACAACTTTGATCCTCCCTTTACAGCTGGCCAACAGTCCTATGAATATTGAAACCTGGTCCTTAAAACAGGAAGTCCTGTCCACCCTGTCCTTTCAGGTGTTCTCCCCTAAAGGACAGAGCCAGAAAGTTCTGCTCTCATCTGCTGTCCCTCTGCCATGGCAAGCCTCAGCCCTTGTGGAACCCTTGTCACCAGCTACATTTGTTAAGGGAACAATTTTAGGGTAACACTTTTTGGTACTGGAAGTCCTAAGATCCTGCAGTGGTCTGTATGAACTATAAGGGGATCATGTCACAGTCCACGATGACACTAACACACCCAGCTCCAATCAGCATCGACAGAGGGTGACAGAACTGGGAGGAGGCCGAGTCCCTATTCTTGTCGCAGGCACATTTGCCAGTGGGTTCGCAGGGTTGGCCAGATGAGCTCTAAATCTGTAAGAGCTCTGGAATTTGTCAACAATGAGTCCCTTCAAATTCTCAAAGTCTCTGACTTGACAATCCTAGGCCAGGGAGTCCACAGCTCTCTCCAGAGAGAGCGAGTGAGTCTCACATCAACTTCGCCTGAAGCTATGCCACAGCCAGTCTGTCTAAGAGGTCTCCTCCAAGTTCATCTTGAGGAAGAGGGGGGATGGACCCCCTCAGTGACCCCATGTGCCCATGCTCTCCCCCCACCCCACGGAGCCCACCTACCTCTCGTCATCAGCATCCAGGTGACCACTGATGGCCAACATGGAGCGGGCCAGGCTGAAGCTCTGGGCCGCTGCTGTGCCAAAGGGGTCTGGAGATTTGTGAGCAAGGCTGGCATCAAAGTAGAGGGCTGGGGAGCCGGGGCGAGAGTCAAAGGGGTGCACCTGGAGGCAGAAGGGGGAGTCGCCACACAGAGTGAGACAGCATGGAGGGGGTCTGCCTTCCCTGCCCCTCCCTTCCCACTCTTTCCCCAGGATGCAGGAGCCCTGCTCCCAAAACCCTTTCCTCCCAGCCTTGGTGAAGGCAGAGGGACCTGGCCGCAACATTTTGAGGACCAGCTGAGTGATTCATGGGGTGTCAGACAGAGGCCCTGGTTTCTATTTTCTTTTTCAGTGCTGTGGACAGAACCTCGGTCTCGCACATGCTAAGCGCCCCCACAGCTGAGCTACATCACAAGGCCCATCTGCCTGCTTGCTTGCTTGCTTGTTGTCTGTCTTTATTTTTGTGGGACCGGGGTTTGAACTCATGACCTTGCATCTGCCAGGCAGGCACTTGTGCCACAGAGCTATCTCCCCAGCCTCTGCCTTCTTTTTAAAAAAGGAAAAAAGCTTTACTTACTTATTATTTATATTATGACGGGCTCAGCCTGCCCTGGGTGTGGGGCTGGTGCAGCATGTGGTGCCGGGGATCGAACCCTGGTCCCTGCATTTGCCTAAGCAGGCACTTTAGACTGCTGTGCTATCTTGACAACTAGTATTTTGAGAGTTTCTGATAGCATTTTTTTTTTCCAAAGACTAGGGTTCAAACTCGCAGTCTTGCACTTGCCAGGCAGGCACTTGTGCCACGAAGCTATCTCCCGGGCCCCATCTGCCTTCTTAAGGCAACTCCAACATCTTTTGCTTAGAGGGCACTGCCCCACCTTTCACTCACCAACTGAACTGTTTCATTTGTATAGCACCTAGTATGATCTGAAATTAAAAGTATTTATTGTGTCTCCCCAACTACAAGTTTGTTTGGTAGCTATTTGTAGAATGAATGAGTCCTCAGAGACTGGTCCTCCTCCACCCCCACTCTAGCCTCTACTCTCTTAACTTCTGGGGCCTCAGGTGAAGTTCAGCTCCTCTCTTCCCAGCTTTGGGGTGGGGTGGGGGGTCGCTGAGAGCAGGAGGCAGGGCTGGGCGTGGACACACACAGCCCAACAGGCGCTGGGGGCGGCTGCAAAAGGGCGGGGGTGGCAAGAACAAGACAAGAGGCCTCTGTGAGCCCTGAGAGGCCCAGCTTCTTGGTAAAGCCAGGAACAGAGTCCAGGGTGGTGAGAGGGCCAGAGGAGAGGAAGGGGATCCCCCACCCCCAGCTCCAGAAGATGTGTGGGAAACTGCGAAGAGAGACAAAAGTTTGGGGCAGGAAAATAGCAATACCATTACACACACACAAGAAGTGATCGGGATTTTCAGTGGTAGGAGCGTTGGGGACCCTGAGGAGAGAGGGGCAGGGTCTGTGGTGCCAGGAGAGACTCTGGCAGGGGTTCCAGCCAGAGAACAGAGAGGCTGGTGCCTGCACTGATGAGGTTCGGGGGCTGGGACATCTTCCCTAGAGCAGGAAGTCAATGAAAGGGGTCCAGAGGTAGGGGTGAGGGTCAGGAACCTGGAGTGGAGGCCAGGACGGTTTGGGGGGAGCCAGTCCTGACCGGTCCTGACAGGGCCCAGACATCCAGGCTCAGGATATTTTTATACTGTGGTTTGTGCCCAAGGCCAGGAAGGGGAAAGAGCCCTCATCCTCGCACTCCCTGCCCTTCCTCCCTCCCGGAGACCAAGGTGTTATTTTCTCCTCCAGGGCAGAGGCATCCAACCCTCACATCCCTAGCTTCCCACACACACAAACCCCCAGCCAGGGACCCAGGCATCCTGCCCCCAGCCCAGACTTGTTCCCCTTTCAGAGGCAGGAAACGGAGAGAGCATAGCATTTAACTCCTTCCCTCCTGCTCCCCCACCTTTCCACTCTGCCCTCTGCTAGCAACGCTGGTTAAGTTCGGAAGACTGCGGAGTGACAGCACAAACTGGCCACCCCCATGCCTGTGATCCCCAATTCCTCAGTCCCTCAAAGAAACCTGGTTTGCAGCAGAGCTTGCAAGGGGGCTAAGAGGGTACGTGCTGGAAGATGACACATCCTAGGTCCTAGATCTGACAGTCTTGCAGTGGAATGCCTTTTATGGCAGCCCCAACCCCTAGAGCTCCTCCCTCAGGGGCCCAGCCATGAGCTGGAGCCTCCACACTCCTCACCTGGAGCCACAGGGGTAAGGGCAAGGCAGAGGGTACAGCTGAAGTGAGGCCTTATGCAGACAAGAGTCCAGGGGCCAAAAGCAACAATTTAAAGGCCTAACATAAAGCAAGTGAACAATGCAGTAAAGAGACAGCCAAAATGATACAATGGAGGAGCAGACTTCAAAGTGATTGCAGGGAGAGGGGAGGGGCTCTCTGACCTCCTTGACACACAAATGATAGCAGAGGTGGGAAGGACAGGATGTACTTGGAGGCAAGAAGGCCCAGGATGAAGGTTAGGCCAAGGCTTAAAGGCCAAGCACAACTCTCAGAAGTCTTCCCAACCTGGAATCCAGCTCTTACCTGCCGTATTTCCTCTGGAGCAACCAAATCCATAGTCAGCCGAACGGTTCCATCTTTCCTCCGGGACAGTGGTGGGGTTCCCACTGCTGAGTCCCCAGCCTCTACTTCCACTCTCAGGGAGGGCAGGGGCGTGGCAGCCAGGGAGGAGCCCGTGCTATCCCCAGTCCTGGACAATGGGGGGCGCTGCTGGGGTGGAGAGGCCGATAGGAGGGGTGTCTCCACCTTTGCCTTGCTAGGCACGGCCAGCTGGCCCAATCCTCCTGTGAAGGAGCGGGCCTGAGGTCCAGGGGAGCTGGGGGGCGGGCGGAGCCAGGAGGTGGGGCCCTGAGACAGGCCTTGCTGTGGGATGGGGGTGCCCAGGCCCAGGCTAGTCAACTCCAACCTGGAATCCAAAGATCTACCCCCAGTGCCCCCTGAGGCCCCTCGAATTCCTTCCAGGAGCCGACCAAAGCTTGAGGGTTCCAGATCTCTCTCGTAAACATCCACACACGTCCAACGACCTCGGCGATAAGGCTCTCCCAAGCCGTGGGGCAGCTTCACAACCCGGAAACGGGAGGCAGGGGCACCGGGTGGTGGGGAGCCATTCCTCGGGGTGCCCCTGCCCCCTGGGTCGGGGCTTGGCTCCCCGTTGGGCAGGCGGGGCGGGGGCCCGGTGGGGGCCGGTGGGGCAGGAGGATCTGAAGCCCCCGGGCTCCCTGGGCCCTCATAGTCCGTGGTGACGCTGGTGATTTGGAAACTACTCTTCTTCTTGCCCCCACTCATCGTCTTTGGGGGTTCTGGACTGGAAAGGGCTGGGGGCGGGGCTGTGCTCCCAGAACGAGTTCAGGCACCCCTAGAACAGGGGAGCCACATGGCGGGGGCATCAGGGCCCCTGGGGATGTCTGGGTCCGACATGGCAGGAGGCCTTGTGGGAAGTGGGGGTGCCTGGTTGGTGACGGGAGAACCGGGGAGGGGAGGTGGCGGGAGAGGGGGGGCCAGGGCAGGTTTTTCCTGCTGCTGTCCTTGCCGCACTCCAGAGCTGAGTTTGCAAACTGGAAAAAGAGAGTATGAGAGAGAGTGAGAGCGCGCGCGCGCGCGAGCACACAAGCAGGCTACCTCGGGGCTTCCTCTCCGGGGAGCAGGATGGGGGAGGGAGGGGAAACCGCTAGAGACCCAGAGACAAAGAGAGAGGCAGAGATGATAGGCACTGGAGCAGAGGAGATAGAACGCGCAGGGCACGAGAGAGCAGGAAGAGGCGGCTGAGACCCAAAGTTGGGCACAGCCTGGGATTCCAATTCGCGGCACCGAATCGACCCCAGAGCTCGGAACTCCAGCGCCAGGGTGAAAGCGGGAGATGAGGCGACTCCTCGTCCGGCCTGACGAGCCTCCCACCCCCTCGCCCCGGTGAATCCCCACATCCCCGGGCAGTCCTTTTACCCTCCGCCCCAAGTGCCCCGCCCAGCCCCGAGCCCTACCTCTCGGGCCTCGGCCGCGGAGCAGAGCCGGGGTCCCAGCGACTACGAAGTCGGGCTGTCCTCCGGGGGCCTCCTGGCCCGGGCAGTGCGATCAGAGACTGCCCGGAGCTCTCCGGGGGCTGCGCCGCGCCCCGCGAGGCATCTCTGGGAAAGTTTGTGTGCAGAGGGGACGGAGCCCGCGCCTCTCGCAGGGCTTCCGCGGCGCGGGGGCTCCCGACGGCTCAGTGGGGGCGGCTCAAGGCCCCGCTGCTCCAGGTGACAGCCGGTTCAGGCGACAGGGTCTCCCAAGGCTGCTCCGAGTGGCCCGCGGGTCTGTCCGTCCGCGGCTCGGCTCCCTCCGCTCAGGCTCGGTCTCCGTCTTTCTCTTTCTGGGCTGTTGACAACCCCCACACCAGGAAGTCCTGCCTCCTCGGGCCTGCTCACTGCTCCTCTCCTCCGCCTCCTCCGCCTCCTCCTCCTCCTTCCCCTCTTCCTCCTCCCTCCTCCCTCCCAGGGCTCCCCGCCAGCTGGCCCCGAGCCAGGCCTGCCACAGCCGCCGCTGTAGCAGTTGCTGCGCGGCTGGGGCCCCAAACAGGCAGCCTTAACCCCACACCTGCTGGGCCTCAGCCGGACTATTCCTCGCGGGAGGGGCGGGAGACGGCCGCGAACAGGGGGAGGAGTCCGCGCCAGAGCAGGGATTCCCTTGCTTGTAGGCACTTGCTGCCCTTGGCCTGCACAGAACAAACCAGGAATGCCTGGGGTGCCTGGTTGCCTCTAAGGGCTATGTAAATACTATGGTGGCAGCCTGGTGGTTGTCACTGTCAGAGGTCTCTGGTCTACATGGTGAATGCATGGGGTAATTCCTACCCATTCTGTCTCCCTCTTTCTGTCTCTGACACACACACACACACACACATCTTCTAAAAATTCAGTGAAACTGGGTGTGGTGGTGTATATATGCAAGCCCAGCACTCTGGGAGGCTGAGGCAGGAAGATTGTTAGCTTTGAGCCCAAACTGGGCAACTTAGTGACTTGGCCAGATGTTTGAAAATTAAAGGGGGCGGAGAAGTAGCACCAACGCGGGTGGGTCACCTCTAGAACGAGTTCTTCAGGATCAGGCGCCACGAGACCACCATCTTCGTGGAAGAGAGCATCCTCAAGGGCCCCCCACGGGCTGGTGTCGCCTAATGTTTTGCCGTTATTGTTGTTGAAGCTGTACAACAATAACGGCAAAACACTAGGCGACACCAGCCAGACAGCAAGGCCTCAGGCCACAGCCATAGGGAAGCTGGCCTTCCGGGCAGATGACACCTTTGAGGCCCTGCGCACTGAGCCTCCTCTAGCCGGTCAGAGCTTCCAGATGCGAAGAGATTTCAGAACTCTGGTGGCAGCACCAGGGAGCAAGCTGTGCAGCCCTTGGCCCACCCAGAGGCCTGTTGCCCCCCAAAAAGTGATTTGGCTTTCAAGTAAATAGAAAATAAGGGATGCCTAGGGCTATAGCTCAATGAGAAAGCCCTAGGTTCAGATCCCAGTATCAAATAAATAAACAGTTATGAAACGTTCAAAGTAGGGG
>PVKN010025249.1:0-14183 GCA_004027915.1 Capromys pilorides | reverse complement strand
TGGGAGGTGTGTGTCCACCAGGGACTTCGGCAGTGACAATAATGAGGCATACTTGACCACCTTGGTGACAATTTGCTCAGATAACAGCAAACCAGGGTCTTTTAAATTCTGCTCTCTGATGTCTCTTGAGCTGCATGTGACTGCCTGTCATTCCCACTGCTGAGCACAACTCAGGAGACCAAGACAGTCTCCTACTTAATAATCAGCCCCTGTCTGAGCCACCACTTCTAAGATGCCAAGCAGTATCCTTTGATTCTTCCACCTACAGGAAGGACCTTCTGTCTTGCTGGGCAAGCTCCACAGATTAACTAGTGTCCAGACGCCCCTGATTGTGGGTGAGAAAAGGTCCCTCTTCTGTTGCTGGAAGTGGATGCAAACGTTATCGGCCCAGCTTCACTGCACTGTAAGTCAGTGTTCACGCAGACAGGGACATAGCTCTGGATAGAACACTGTGCTGGCAAAAGGATGAAGGTGGGAAGGCCTGGGCAATGCACTGGGTCTGGGGCCCCACACTGCCAGGCAGTGCTTGGGCTGGTGGAGCCAGGCAAGGTCCTCAGGTTTGCCCTTCTCAACAGGAAGGGCAGAACACTGGCTTCCACTGGTTTGGGAATTAGGTGAGATAATACTTGTGGAGACTTTGTACAATGGCAAAAAGAAAACTGAAAGCATTCCCTGGAAAATGTGTCCCTCTGTCCCTTAGGACTGCAGCTCTCTCCTTATCAGTGACCTCAGATCTCACATAACTCACGTAGAGAGCAGATAACAGAGCTCTATGTGGGAGGGCATGAGGCTGAGGGAGACAAACAGGTCTTTACCAGTAAAGACAAGCCACCAAGACCTCAGATCCTGGAGGTCCTGCTGAAGGAGAACTGAGAGATGGATATTCCCAAGTTCTTCCAAAGGTGAGTGAGGAAATGAAATTGTTCACTTAAAAAATTTTTAAAAACCTTGGCCTCAGTGCCACCTGTGTAAGAAGCTCTATACCATGTACCAAAAGCACAAGGACAAAAGAATGAAAGGTGGCCACTGAGATCGAAGCCACACATGCATCTGTGGAGCAGCACACTCAGGCAGAACTGGCTATGAGGCTCAAGGGGTGTGCAGGAAAACCACTTGGCTTGGATCTTCCTAGGAAGAGCAAGCCTTAGGCTGCCAGTGAAGAGAGAGGTTTTCAGGTTGAAAGCTTGGGGCAATGTGGCTCAGGCTCAGAATGAGAGAGCAGGTAGATAGGGGCCAAGCCAGAGGGTAAGTGACCTCAGACCAGCCTACATCCCCAGGAAGGGCCTAATGACATTAACTGTGCTTCCTGGATGTTGGAAACCACGAAAACTGTGCTCCTAAAGAAGGACAATAAAATCTCTCATTACACTGTGGGAAAAGGCAGGCTACAAAAGAGCAAGCCCAAAATGATCCCTGTTTTGCACAAGTGAGGATGGCCAGACACAGATGTCAAGATAGATGTAGCGAGGGTCTTATCTCTGGGTAATGGATTAAGCTTAATTTGAAAATTACTTTCCATGTACTTTTCTTTATCTTCTAAAATTTTTCATTTATAATAACTATTATTATCTCAAAGAACAGAAATCCTCCTCCTGGGAAGCTGGATAGAAGCACCCAGGACAGCAGATGGCTTTGGGATGAAAATAGGTGACTGGGCCAGAATCCACAGGGAGAGGGACCTAGAAAAGTGGGCAGGGGCTAAAGTCACTGGGGCAAACAGAGACTCAGTATGAGCAAACAGACGGAGCAGGCATGGGACGGGCAGGAGGCAGCAAGGGTGGAGAGGGAAGGGGACCAAAATGAGGCTGCTCTGGACCAGCTCCCAGCAGACGGGCAGAGCCATGCACGAAAACGCCCAGAGGCACAGTGAGAAGTGGAAATGCTCACGTAAATGTCACATATGATCACCACCACCATAACGGCTTCTGATTAAGCATGGGTGATGGAGCTTTCTCTGACCAGAGCTTGACAAGGCTGTTGGGGCACAGCTGCCACCATGCCCCTCACGCTTGCTTCAGTCCTGATTGGCTCTGAAAAGCAGACAGGCTGAGAAATGTGTTCCTAAAACACACAAAGAAGGATGCTTTCCCTGAGCCATTTTAGGAAGTTTTAAGCAAGCAACTCTTCCAGCTTCTCACCTGGTTTCCAGACAGGGACCTGAACTGACAGGTAGACAGTCAGGGTGGCTTTGACCATCCCCAGTTACTACTCATTTCAAACTGCCTATTGGATGCAAACATTTTTAACTGCAACCCCAAGACACAGTTAAGCCCAAATTGTTCTTTGAAGTCCAAAAAGGGAACAAGAAAACTGGCTATCGTGCCATGCCTACACTTCCCATCTCTACAACTGCCTTTCTTCCCAGGAACCCACCTGGCTCTGGAAAACAAAGGCAAAGCTAACCTGTCTTTGGACTCAGAAATTTGTCCAAACATCTTTAGGGTGAAGCAGCAGAGCTAGAGGAGCAGCAGAGAGAGATGCAGACACAGAGAGAGACAGAGATGTCTTAGAGTCAAAGAAATGGGCAAAAGCCCAGACAAAGCCTGTGAACAGCCTTAGATGAGGGACTACCTGGGCACGGCATAGTGCCTGAGGAGGCAAGAGAGCAAGGAGCCAGTGTCCACACTGGAGGGAGTGCACAGAGCAGTGGCCAGGGAATAGGGTGGGCTGCAGAGGCAGAAAACTTCTAGAAGGAAGTGTCGGGCAGATAAGACAGGGCCTGCTCAGCCCAGACCCTTCCTCCACTCTCCCAGGCCTGTTCCCAGGTGATCTCTGCTCTGGCCCCCCAGCTCTAAGACAGCACCTCACCAGCTCCAGGTCTGCAGTCATACAGAGGGCATAAGCACAGGTTGCAGGGGCTGATGTGTGTCTTGCATCCTTCTATCTCAAGTCACCTGACAGTGATCCCCCGCAGTCTTCATGAGTAAGTATACATGTATTCAGAGTGGCTAGAATAGCCTAATCAGATGTGGTAACAGTTTACTTAGCACTGCCCCAAATATTTTCAAATTCTAAATCCCAGAAGGAAATATCTAAGTTTAGAGTGGCACAAAAATGCCCCCAAGGCCTATGCAGAGGTGGTCACTAGTGGTGTCAGGGTCTTGGAAAACAAGCCTCTCAGGGCAGAGCTGACACACCTTGGTGAGGGGGCTGCTAGGCGAATAGAGGACACAGGACCTAGGTATGCCTGGCTCTGGCAGACAGCTGATCTGCATGATGGCGTCTTTTGACTCTTCAAGAGAACTGAAAAACAGACCAACTCTAAAATTTTGATATTTTTTAAATGGCAGCTCAATTTGTTCTCACTAGTTTTTTACACTAGGGAGGCCAAATATATATGCATATTGGCCATGCTTTTAGGGTCTTCAGAAGGGTCACCCATTGGCACACACGTTCCTTGGTTCACTCTCACCCCAAACATGTCCTCAGAGGGCCTGCCACAGCTGCACCCCACATACAACTGGCACAGGCACTCTGTGTCAGGAAGGAAGTCATGGCTGGTCAGAGGTGCATGGATATGCTGGCTTTTCTTCATATATCTCCTGTGTCATCTCTGTATATACTGACACAAATTATTAGACAGAGAAATTCGGAGGAAATAAAATATTAAAGTCTATTTTAATTGCAAAATTTTTGCTATGTTCTATTCCAACCAATATTATCATCTCCATCATCTTCGTTTTAAATTTCATACTGTGAAAGCCTCATAGCGCCAGATGGAAGGAAATGAAACATCATAATGAGATGGGGAAAAGATTTAAAAATTACAAAGCAAATGAATCAGACAGCAGCTAGAGTGTAACTGCTCCCCTACAGAGCATGAGGTCTACCCTCCAAGGACCACCAAGGATGGTGGGCACTGGAGTCAGCCCAGCTAGGCCACTGGCAGCTCCACTTTCACAGAGAATCTCCTTCAAGACATTCTGACATCCATCCAGAGGAGAGGAAGTAAGCACCTCAGCAGATGGTCCCTTACCTTCCCAGCCTCAAACTATGTGGACTTGAGGAAGAGGATCTGCATTGTTTCTATGGGCCTTGCAGCCCAGGGGCTACCCCATGAAGCCTGGCTTCACTTCCAAGCCCCTGAAGACTATATACGAGCAGGAGGTTCTCCTCAGGGTGAAGGAAGTCAACAAAGAGACCAAGGCCGGGGTTTTCCCCAAACATCCACGGAAGCAAAGTATGTGGGCCAGGCACCCATTACGGCCAGTGAATGAGCCCTGGGGTGGTGTCTCCTCTTGCTGTCCTCACTAAATGACCAAGGCAGGACCCTCACGGTCATCTCTGGTAGTTACACCCTGACTGGTGTGAGTGAAGGGGAAAGCTTGTCTGAAGCCAAGGCAGTATATCAGGGCAGGGACAAGGACAGAACAATGAGGCACTGTCAGCTTTCTCTTAGGGAGGAAGGGCCTCTCCTTTCTCCTCAACCTCTGAAGGAGGCTGCCAGAACCTGGGCAAGAGAGGCCAGCAGAGCAGGGTGGGTCACACAGGCCAGGAAGTGCCACCCAGAAGCAAAGGCTGGGAGGTATGTCTTTCTTACCGTAGGAATGGCAAAAGGCCCCAAGTGACCAGCTGACAGGTCAGGCCAGGGCTGGACAACAGAGCCCATTGGCCACTCATCACACTTGATGGTGTCAGAGGGAGGGAGAAGCCACTTTTGGAAGAAGCCTTCAAAAACCTTTCATAGAACAGGAAAAGGCATTTATTGAGCAGAGACACAACTGTGACAAGCCAGCTCACCCATCAAAGCATACCTAGGGCCAAGGCAAGCTGGAGGTCCCCAATGTGGCTATGCTTTGAAGGCCTCAGACTGGGCTAGCCAAGCAGAAAGCAGACAGATAAGAGATGTGCCCATAACAGCAGCACTGGGCCCACATATGCTTGAGACATGGGTCACCCCACAACTCTTCACATCACCTTGTAGGCAAAAGGAGAAAATGGCAGAGGAGATCTGAAGACTCACTGCATGGTCTGAAGAGCAGCCTCCAGGGAGCATAAGGCACACACAAAGGGGTACTGAGATCCAAGGCCCACTGGGTACAGGGCACTCACTTGGAATGCCAGCAACTTGAAGTGCTAAGGTGGAAGGATCCCAAGTTCAAGCTCAGCCTGGGAAACTCAGCTGGATTTTTCCTAAAACAAAACATGCCAAAAGGGACTGAAGATATAGTTCTGTGGTAGAGCACCCAGGCTCAATCTCCAGTACCAAGAAAACATTTAAACCAGAGAAACTGATCTCAAACTGACACAACTTGGTGCTGAAACCTAACTCTATTACTGACTTTCACAAACCTCAGTTTCAGTATGTCTACATAAGCATCGACTACTCCTACCAAGACAAAGATAAAATCTGGACAAATTCTTTTTAAAAAACAACAGTAGGTGGAAGGTAAAGCAAAGCAGGCAGGAAATACCCAAAAGAAGAAAACACTAGGAAGTTAGTTTAGTTACTCTTTGAAAGAGTCCGCACTTTAGGGTAAGGACGGGCCTTGGCAGCACTATGAAGAAAATAAAACCATCATTGAAAACTTGCCATCTATCCCTAAAATTCAAAAAACAAAATTTGGCTCAACCATAGCAAGGGGACAATGATATGAAATGCAGGGGATGAACAGAAACCAAAAAGGCAGGCAGAACCCACCCAAATCTTTGGCTTGCTGTGGAACCGGCTGTGTGTGGAACAGAATCTGTGAAAGCCAGCCAAGACTGGAGGTGGCCAAGAGACACAGTTTTCAATTATAGCACAACAAAGATAAAGACAGTATTTGCTACTTCATTTTAAAAATTAACTCTCTTCAAAAGACTGTAACAGAACCAAGAGAATCTACAACATAATATTACAAAGTCTAGGACATAATACAAAAATTAATTGAACTCAAAGAATCAAGGATGATATCCATTTTTCTTTATTTAATATTCATTTTAATGAGAAAAAAAAGATAAAATAGCAATGAAACCTATTTTTAAGAGAAAAGATAGTCAATAAGTTGATGTCAATCTTGAGATGATACAGGTGTTACAATGAGCAAACAGATTTTTATTATAGAAACTAAACTTGAGAATACTAGAGCTGTATACACACCTATAATCCTACCACTTAGCAGGACAATCACCATGAGTTCAAGACCAGCTGGGCTACACACTCAGGTCAGAGTCAGTTTGAGCTACAAGGAGAAACCGTGCCTCAAAAAAATAAAAATAAAAAAATAAAAATAAAAATAAAAGGAGAAGGAGGAGGAGGAGGAGAAGGAAAGGGAGGAGGAGGAGGAGGAGGAGAAGGAGAAGGAGAAGGAGAAGGAGAAGGAGAAGGAGAAGAAGGAGAAGAAGAAGGAGGAGGAGGAGGAGGAGGAGAAGCAGCAGCAGCAGCAGCAGCAGCTATTCTGGCAAAGAATGATTAGAAAAACAGCAAAAATGGGAAAAGTCATTTTTAAAAGGAGTAACAGATAAAATAAGACACGAAACATCTTCAATTAAAAAATGTCCTGGTTGTAGTTAACAGGAAAAGAGACAGTAAACTGAAAGATAAAAAGATGATCTAATCTTAACATGTGAGATAAAGAAAGCAGAACAAAAAGAAAGAAGGGGGAAGGGGAAGAAAAGAGGGAGAAGGAGAGTAGGGGCCAGAAGAAACAATAAGAAAGAGATGATAGTGATGACAATGATGATGACGGTTGGTCTTCAAGGACCTGTGGGGCACCAGCAGCAGCTGTAATATACCTATCATTAAAGTCTCAAAAGGAGAGGAACACAAAGAATGGGGCTGAAAAATGTAAATATATAACCAAGTAATGGTCAGATGTTCCCTAATTTGGTGAAACACAAAACATATAGATTCAAAAGCCCAACTAAGAAAATACAAAGAAAACTACACACAAGCATGACACAGTCAAGCTGGAGAAAACCAAGCATAAAAAGAAAACCATGGAATTAGCCAGAGAAAAACAACACATTGTATATTGAGGAAGATCAAGCTAAAGAACTACTGATGCATTCACATCATAAATTATGAAAGCCAGCATACAGTGCTGAATGGGATTTTAAAGTATCAAAAGGAAACAGTGTCAATCAGAATTATATATATCCAGCAAAAGCATCCTTTAGGAATCAAAGCAAAATAAAAACATTTTAAAAGAAAGGAAAATAAGAGAAACTGTCACCAAATAACTTCTGCACAAGAAATGCTACATTAAATTTCTTGAGGTTAAAGAGAAAGAGTACCAGATGGAAATTTGAATATTCAGGTAAAATTGAAGACCATCAGAAATAGCAAATACTTTTAAAAATTTTCTTTTAAATACATAGTACTTCTAAAAGGAAAAATTATAACATTGTGTTGTGTAGAGTTTATATTGTACATAGATTTGCTATGTAAAAGAACTATAACTTAAAGTTTAGCAGAGACATATGAAATACATGGTTGTAAAGTTTCTGCCTTCTGTGTGAAGTGATACAATATTAACTTTAAATGAGCATTAATGGTGTCTGTTGTAATCTTCATGGCACCCACTGTTACGGTTTGTGTCTAGGTGTCCCCCAAAGCTTCATGCAACCATGGGGCAGCTTCTAAAGTTTGTGGTTAATTAATGATCCAATGCAAGGATTATGGGTGTGGGTGATACAACCACCCTGGGGAGGGTAATCTGCATACAATACAAGGAAGGGGCAGAGGCTTGCCGGCTGCCGCAAATGCTGCCCCTTCTTTTGCTCTTAGTTGTTTTCTGCTGGCATGAACAGCTAGCTGTCCCCCTCCACCACGATCCACTCTGCTTTGGAGTCAGCAGAGTATGGACTGACATGTCCACTAATAGTGAGCCAAATGAACCTTTTCTTTCTTAATTTTGGGTGTCAGTATTTTGTCCTCATGAGAGAAAAGTAACTGAGACACCTACTAAGAATACACAAACAGGTGTAGGTAAAAGTGGACAGTAAATTTACATACAGATATACACTGCACACATCAATATTTCTCTTACTCTTTCCTTCTCCTTCCCTTCCGCCCTCTTTGTCTTTCCGGTACTGGGAATCAAACCTCGCCACAGGTGTTCTACCACTGAGCTACATCCCCAAACCTTTTTATTTTGAGACAGGGTCTATCCTGTTCAGACTTGAACTTTCAATCTTCTTGCCTCAGCCTCCATCAGATCTGAAATTAGGCTTAACCTTGTTATTACATATATCTAAATAACTTAGAAGGCAGTAAGGGGACAACAAAAGAACAACAAGAAAATAGAAACATACAGGAAAGAAGTAACAAACAGCAGATTTAAATAGCAATAAATTCCTCATCAACAAACTCAATGCTCTAATTAAAAAGCAGATATTGTTATAATACATTTAAAAAGCTAAAATCAACTACAAGTAACACAACTGAAATATAAAAACTTAGGTAAATTTGAAGTAAATGGACTGAAAAAAAGGCATAATAGTATAGCTGTAGTACCATGGTGGAGTGGTTAAATTAACATGACATACCAGACTTCAGGATAAAGACCCAAGATAACAAGAAAAGTCCATAAATATAAAGAATGAATCTATTGGAAAGGATGCAGGACAACAGCTTCAAAACACAGGAAGAAAAGATTGATTACAATCAAATAGAGATGCAGACAATTTCACATCATAGTTGGAGATCCCAACTATGGATCCCTCTCTCAGTAATTTATAGAACAATTAGAGCAAGAAGGGAAAAGGAAACCAATAACATCATGAACTGAACAATGCTGTGAACTGCAGAGCTGGTATGCAGAGAGCCCTGTGGGAACACCTGCAGGGAACACACTCTTTCCAGGACAGCACAGGCCCAGGGCCACAAGCTTAGTGTACACTGAAGGACTTAAATCATAGTGTGGGTTGAAAGCTAGTTAATAATATGCATGCTGAGATATGTACCATTTACTTTAAATTGCAAAGACAAGTAAATGATGAAAAAAGGATATATGAACAGAACATAGCAAAACAGTAAAGGTAGCATTTAAACTTGCTCTATCTTTACATTTTAAATAAAAAATTGAGGAGAATTAGATTATTTTCTTAAATGAAGAATTTCAAGAATCTTTGTGACACTACTAACCATGTGAATCTGAAGTAGGGGCAATAGCTGTGTAGTACTGTCCTAACTTATCCATCTCAAGAACTCCCCCCCTGGTCACCCCTTTCACGAAACCTCTCAAGGAGCTGATTTAAAGGAATGGGCCCCATTCAAACTTTGTGTCAGGCAGACCTATGCTGTATTTCAATTTCACCAATACTTGTTTGTGAAATTCCATCACAGTTTAGTTGAACTGGGCTTTACTTTCAACATCTATAAAATGGGTCTAAGAGTTATACGTATTGGAAGGATCATGTGGTACTTCAATGGAACCAGGCATACTAGACACTAACCTCAATGTCTGGTATTAGCAGGCAATTGCTGACTACTGGCAACCTCTTCTCCCCCAGGGCCAGGAGTGACAATGCCAGGAGCTTCACTTCTTCTTAACTCTTTCTTCAGCAGACCCATTTAGAATGAGTGAGGATGGAACTGAAAAGCTACCATATGGCAGAGGAGCCGATGTCATAGAAGCCAGATAATAAAGGTGCTAATGAGGCTGTTAATAGCTTTGCATTAAAAGGAAAAGTCCTGGGTAAGAAAAGGGTTACACATATCTCTAGTGAGGAAATGGAGATAAATGAATTTGTAACTGAACTGCACAGTTTCCATGAAATTCACCTGGTAAGTCAAGTGTCTAGTGTGTTGCAGCAAAACTGGGTGTCATTAGCGAACTATTAGCACAATAGGTAGCAGAGGAAAGGCAGTACACACCCCATCCCTTGCCATGGACAGCCCAACACTGAAGCCAGAAGGAGGCCCCCAAAGACCCACAAAGCCACAGATGCTGACCCCACACCAGGAAAGAGCGCCTATCACAGAGGTGCTTCCGAGGCTGCAGAAGAGTCTGGCTTCTCAGCTTTGGGAGCCAAGAGTACAAGAATGCCAAACAATGAGGGCACAGGAAGGACTACGCTGAAACTTTGTTCCATGTACCGAACCTTCTGGCTTTCAATTTTATTTTGTGCTTCTTGAAAACAATAAAGTTGTGCTTGTTTCCCTTAAAAGCCTGTCTAATCAGAAGATGGTGTAAGGAGGGTCTGAAGATGGAACATAGGCTCTTGAGTCAAGGACACAGGCACAGATTTTCATCATGTGGTATCTAATCTTGGGCATGTTATTTAATGGCTCTGGGCGCAAGCTCATGATCTGCAGAGCAGGTACAGTGAAACAGCAGAGTTCTAAGGATTAAGCTCATTCCCTCATTTCAGCAATTACCTTTGCTTTAGGTGCTAAGAACAAGAAGAAAACAAAACAACGAGTCTCCTTACACCAAGTATGAGTATATATAAAAATGCGTGTGTGTGTGTGTGTGTGTGTGTGTGTGTGTGAGAGAGAGAGAGAGAGAGAGAGAGAGAGAGAGAGAGAGAGACAGAGACAGAGAGACAGAGAGACAGAGAGACAGAGAGACGGGGGGGGGGAATATCAAAGAAGTTGATGAGGACAAGAAAGAAAGAGCAAGCAGGAGCAATTCTGGTTTCCGGGGATGCTCCAATGCCATCTCCCCACTGCCCTCTCCTTATCATAGCCCTTCCTTTAGGAACTGTCCCCACTGCACCTCTGGCTCAGGACAAAATTCTTGCCAGGGACCTCATCACTCTGAGCTCAACTACATCTCAAGAACTCAGAGGAGCTCCTCAATCTTGTGGGATCAGGACAGAAGCACAGAGGCAGGGGAGCCACAGGTAGGCTCCCTGCGAAAGCCTCCCATGCAGGTGCTCCGCCTAAGCACTTCTGGCACTCTACGATCCCCTTTAGGGTGGGACTCCAACCTCTGTGCTGCCATCCAGCATACAACTCAAGCTGGCTGAAGCTAAGGATTTGCTTTGTTGGCATAGAATCCAATATACCAAGAGGGCTAAAGATAAAGAAGGAAAAAAGAGGTGTATTCTGGCCACCTGTTAGCATGACTATCATGGTGGCCTCCTTACGTTCTCCAGCTATCTGGGCTCAACTATATGCAAGGTTTTTAGGCCTCTGTGATTGCCTCATCTGTTTATTAAATTAGACTGTGAACTGACAGCTCTGAGGGCAGTAGGCACTAAGTATACACTTTCGATTTATGAGACTGACATTACCAGCTGGGCCACACATGTGACCTGGCTACTTTCACCACACAGGCACTGGCTCCCTGTTCCTTCTGTTTCTGAATCCCCACCCAGGGCTTTGTTAGGATGCAAGGAAGGCTCACAAAGTGATCAAAGGCTACAGCAACAGGATCAGCTGCTCTATCAGGTTGACTATAGCAGGACTGGGCCCTAAGGCTGTGGAGCACATGCTGCCACACATTCAGGCACAGTCCAGGAAGAGCTATAGGGTCACCTAGGTGCCGTGTTTTAATCACTTGCTCTTCAGGCTTGCAGAAAGGGCCCAATTGAAGTAAAGCACTCACTTTAACTTTCAAAACAATCCTAGAAAGTTATTCTTTTTCTTATTCTGACTGAGGAAGAGAATTGAGTGACTTGCTTAAATCAAACTGTTAAAGAAAGAGACCAAAGCTTGACGCAAACCTAGATCTTCCTGTCTGCGGGTTCAATGCTGGTTCTGTAGACAGTAGGGGAAGAACAATGGGGAACGCACCAAGTGGGCCAGGAAGGGCAAGGCTTTGCAGGTGCTCGGCTGCCCCATCATCACAGGGCTCTCTCTATTGAGAGGACACAGGTCTCGCAACGAGCGTGCCAGCTGATAGCAGAAGTGGGAACGGTATGCTGAAAAATAGAACAAGATGACATAAAAGACTCTGATGTGCAGAGTTTTAGCATCACTATGCTGAAGAACAGGAAATTATAAGACAAGGCAGAATATCACAGACTAGGGCCAGGAATTCCAGCAGCAAGCTGAGAGAACACATAAGGATGACAGCTGCTGTGAGGACATCAGCGCCGCTAGGCATGGGCGCTTCCTGCATGCCTCTTGCATCAAGTGTATCAAGCCCATTATTTAGTCAATGCCACAACCACCCTCACAAGTACCTCCTATCATTCACCCACTTTACAGATGTGGAAGCTGAAGTTTAGGAGACCAGTTAGACCCCCAAGGGCCCACATTTGTAAACAGCAGAGGTAGAATGAACCCCAGCAGTCTGATGACACAGCTCCACATGACAGGCAGCCTTGATTCCTGGCACCAGATTGTGGAAGGCAAGAACAGGTGTTTTGGTGTCTCCTGTCTTCAGAGGCAGGAGATGGATGGCACAGGTGATATAGATGCCAAAAAGTAAACCTTGACCCATGCCTTACACCACCTGCAACAACTGAGTCAAAATGGATCATTTATCTGCACACAAAAGCCAAAATGATGAAACTTGAGAGGTAAACATAGAACATATATAGCCTTGAGGTAAGCATAGATTTCTTAGCAACTGCACCAAAGAAACCATTACACCAATGAACTGATTTCATCAAAACTAAAATTTTCTGCCCCTTGAACAGCACTTGAAAAGATAACTCAAATTGGGGTGAAATACTTGCAAATCACATATATGATCAATGTCTTATATGTAGAATATATACAGGTCACAAATTAAGTAATAGCAAAGTAAACTTCCCAATTTAATAATAAATGACTTGAACATACATTTCACCAAACAAAATTTATAGATGGAAAATAAGAGTACAGAAAGTGTTTTTTCAAATTAAAACACTAATTATACCCCACTACACACCTGTTAGGATGATTAAAATGCAAAAGACAGATCACAGCAAACAGTGGAGAGGATGCAGAGAAAGGGCTGATGACTCAACAACAGAGAAAGATCTCAAAATAATTATGCTGGGCGGAAAAAGTCGGGCAAAAATAGTAAGCACAATGCAACCCACTTGTATAACATTCTAGAGTTTTATACCAGGTGAGCTATAGGCATACTGCCTGATGCTTACCTGGCCACAAGGGGTAGAGGGATGAGGAAACACAGGAAACTCAGGGGTACAATGAATACATTCAACTCTAGATTGTGGAATGGCTTCTGGGGTGTACCTTGTTAAGTATCTGTCCAAACATGCTAACTATACACTCATATATGTATTACTGTTTGTGAGTTATGTCTCAGCAACATGACTATGCACTAAATGTTGTGTCTTCATTCAAGTTCATACATTACAGCCCTATCTTTGAATGTTGATAATGTTTGGAGATGGCCTTGGTGTGGTAATTAGGATCAGAGGAGGTAAGCAGGGTGGGGCCTTCAGGATGCAGTGAATGTCCTTGTAGGAAGAGAGGCCAGAGAGCTTCCTTTCTTCACACACAGATTCTAGAAATGTCAAATGAGGACACAGGAGGATGGCAGCACCTCCCTCCACCTCCCTACCCTCAACCCCACAAGCTGTAGACCAGAATCCTCAGCAGGCAGCAAAACTGACATCCTGGACACTGACTTTTGGGCTCTAGGACTATAAGAAATAAGATTCTGTTCCTGAAGCCACCCAATCTCTGGCAAATAATCAAGGCAGCCTGAGCAGTCTAAATCAGCTGTTAAAAATCAATACTGGCACATTCTAAATCATGTAAGTGATTCTCTTGTTAGAAGAAACTATCCTGTAACCTCTGGACCTGCATTTGTAGTTGCATCTGTGGCCATTCTCCTGTCCTACTCATTGCTTCCACTTTTGCCAACTCACAGTAAGGAACAAAGGGGGATACACTGCACCATTTGCTATCATGGGCTGCCACAAAGGCTTTTGCCCTAGTTTGAATAAAGACAAATGTAAAGACAATAGATGGGTCTAACTGCACACAAAGGCAAGAATGAAAGGAACCAACTCTGTAGTTATCAATATTATTTTTGCAATTCAACTAGCAATTAAGTTCCTCCAAAATATCTTGTGTTAATCTGATCATTTTACTTACAATGGTCTTATAATATGCATGTATATAAACTGGGAAAGTGAATCCACAAACCTAAGTGCTATTAGCTTAAAGTTGTATTAAACTATATGTCAATGCATATTTATAGTATTTTATTATAACATAAATTATATAAAAATATGTATGAAAAGTGTTGGTCCTTATAAAAGAGGTAGAATTTCCAACCTGTGCCACAGGAGATGCTGTGTTGCTTCCAACCTCACATCCTCATTTCTTCTTTTTTTTTTTTTTA
>PVKN010025248.1:0-14306 GCA_004027915.1 Capromys pilorides | reverse complement strand
AAATTGTCTAATTGTCCTTCCCTTTTGGGGATAAATATTGGCAGTTACCCATGGCCCCTGCTATTTTTGCTAAATCTTGCTAGGTTTAGCATCTATAAAGCCAAATTTTAGATCACTGGTTTTGGTAAATAATTCACAGGGAGAATAATAATTATCCTTGGCAGCGGGGAAGTTGCTGTTGATTTACATTGCTGGCAATGATATGGAGGGGCTTCATGAGGTCCCAGTATTAGAGAGAGTCAGTTATGGGGTTGCAAACCAGAGAGAGGCTACCCATGTGTTTCAGCTGGGCACAGACTGGGAGCCCATCCCAGCTGGCTCAGGCTCCTTGTGACAGGCTGGCAGTGTCATTAGTCCCTTCTCATCAGAGAGCAGTGAATCTATCTGGAATATGCTACTGACTAAGTACATCATTTTCTCAATATGTGTCCTCAGGACAGGGCGTTAATCATCTAGAAACTTGTTAGTAATTCTCAGGTTCCATTCCAGGCCCAAAGAGCATGGGACTGAGCAGTCAGTAATTGGCAAACCTTCTTTCTAGAAGCTTCTAATACCAGTTGCTTTGATCACTTTCCTTGGGCCTGGGACAAGATACTCAACACTGACAACTTAAAGGAGGAAACTGGCTTAGATAATTTTGGTAACAGGGAGCGGGTTCATTACCATGGTGCTACCTGACTAGCCATGTGGTTTCCAAGCCTTTGGAAGTGGCCCACAGGGGTGGTTTGGAGTGGCTTGGAGATGCTGGCAGGAGAAGCCCTAGAATGTTGTAAACCAAACTTGACAGGAAATTCTGGCCGGAACTCAGAAGACCAGAGGCTGATAAAAAGGCAGAGGATGAAGACCAGGTTCAGGAGGTTTTGGGGGGTGGGGAGAAAGACTTCATCAGCAATTGAACTTGAGACCATATGCATTGTGCTGTGGGGAAACAAAATTGTCTACATTTTGCTCATTTTGCTAAACTGGAGACTAGAGACTGAGATTAAAGGCAAGGGACTAATTAATCTGGCAGAGGGAACTTCAAGGCAGCCTAGTATTGGGGCTATAGCATGGATATTGTTTTGTTTAAGAGCAAAAGCCCAGTGTTTTATTTTTCCAGAAAACACCCTCAAAGATGGAGCAGAAGAGAGATTGTTAGCTTTAAAAGAAGCCAGCTGCCTTTGATCAAGGCATAGGAAAACGGACTTATAGGCAAGTCTGGAAATAGCAGGGCCCTACCTTGTAAAAGTAAAAGATTTTGCTTTGGGAACTGAACTCCAGAAGGACAGCTTAGGGAACTTGTTCCCTGGGATTTGGTTCACAATGCTCACTTATCCAGGCATTGGAGGCCTCTGGAGTCATGGTCCAAGAGAGCCCAGCTACCATGGAAACTGGCAGCAGACCTTGGTCTCATCTGTATGGTGCTAATTTTACAAGCATGCAAGATGCAAAAGTTGCAGGGTGAGGAAGGCTTTCTCCCAGATTTCAAAAGAAGTCCTGGGAAGCTAGGCAGCATGCCCCTGATGGAGCAGCGAGTAAAGCTGTGGAAGTGAAGCTACAAGTGCCGTGGAGACCTCAGAAAGTTGTAGAACATCATCTGAAGAAAGCAGCAGGCAGTGAGTAAAACCAGCCCGAGAAAGAAGCCCTAACAACTACCACCACCATCAGTGCTTTAGGGACAGTGTGACCCAAGTCCTTTGTACTTCACATCTAATCACAGCTTGCCATAGTCCTGGACATGAAACTCCATGATTGAATATTTTCCCTGCTTGGTCTTGAACTTGTTTTAGTCCCAGTGGTTTTTGTTCCTCTATTATCCTTTTTGGAATAGGAATGTTTACCCTGTACAATTGTATGTTGTCAGTATTTAATTTCTTTCTGATTTTTATAGAATCTCACAGCTAAGAATTTGTCATAAGTCTCAAAGCAACTTTGGAGTGGACTTTTCACCAATATTAGAAACATTAGGACTTTGGCAACTCTTAGATATAAATAAAATTTGCATAAAAAGATACATTTGAGTTCTTTGGTGACCAAGGGTACAATGCTATGTTTTATATCTAGATATAGAGAAAGTGTATCATGTGGTCATAAGAGGAATTTTCACAAGGCAATTAGGTATGCAGGTTTGTAGACAGATGGCTTGCTCTTAGGGGGTAGGGTCTGCTCAGAAGAGGTGATAAATGTGGATGTAGCCTAGAAAGAATTAACCTCCCTCCCCAGGTCTTCGTTTCAGTCTATCTCAGCTTCTCCGTGACATGAGCAGCATCTCATTGCTATGCCATCCTTCCTTGGACCTAGCTGACTATGGGATATAAATATCAATCAAAGTAAGCATTTCCTTTAAGTTGTGAGTGTTGAGTTTTGTGTTTCAGTGATGAGAAAAGTGACTAAGACCCCATCTGAGCTCCAGGAGCCCAATGACCTACTATGATCCTCTTCCAGGTTTCTGTCTCTTCTTCTGTAACATGAAAGAGTTATAATAAACAGATCTATCCCTTGGCACATATCCCAAGTTCTCTAATTCTAGAAGCCTATGATGCAGATGTACGTGGCTGGCAATTTTGGATTGTGATTAAAAAGCAAAGCTCTGAAGTCTGATCACCCGGATTCAAGTTTTAATGCCTGCACTTCATGCATTGCACAACCCAGTCACCATCAAAACCTGTTGTGAGGGCCGGCCAAATAGGGGCATGCTGAGATAGCAATGGAGACTGGGAGTGGTGGAGCACACCTATAATCCCAGCTCTGGGGAGGCTGTACACAGGTGAATCGTGAGTCTGATCTAGTAGTGAGACCCTGAACACCCTGTACACCCTTCCCTAAAATACAAAACAAAATACAAACAAAAAACCTGTTGTGCCCTGGCATAGTACACGTACCCTGCAAGAGTTGTGAGGATTCTGCCAAAAGCTTAGAGAACAGCACCTGGTACCTAGAATGTGTTCACACATTTGCTAGCAGAGTGCTAGTCTCTTTGTCCCTAAAACCATCAGTAACTTTGAGGTTAGAAGTTTCTACCCCTTTATTTCCTACACTTGGGCTATACACTAAAATTCTCTTAAACACTTGATATGGAAATAAGATAATAATTTAATGTTACTAAAAACTTGAGGTCATCAGGTCCCACATTATATATTTAGCAATGTAGATAAATTTTTAGAGAATAAGCAGCAATTCCTTAGGAAGGCATTGATTGTTTAACATTCGGGAGCTGTGTGATTGCTTCTGTATTAGGACAAGAAAAAAAGTAAATAAAATAAATTTAGCATTATCTGTTTCCAAGCTTCTTTTAAACATTTTGGCAATTAGCTATTTACAATAGGAAGGCAACCAAAGTAACTGGTTGGGTGTTAGATCAAATCTTTTTAATTTGGCTATGTAGTGGGATCTTTAGTGTGGTAAAGACGGACTACCCATGCACGCTCCGTCATCTGTGTTTTATAAGTGTGCTATCAAAATCAAAAGGTGACCTTGGGAAGTGGGATGGCTCCCTGCACATAAAGGTACTGAACTTGACTGAAGCTAAAGGTCACCATCACACAGTCCTGCCACCACTTGCAACTAGACATGTTGTGCTCCATTCTTCAACATCACATAGTTCTTCAAAATGCAAAACTAAATTTTTTCAACAAATGAGTGTCGGGCGCCGCAGGAAGCCAGGAAAGTGATCAACTATGTGTAGGTGGGACTAGGCCTCCTTGCCTGAAGCCAAACAAGCTACCCCAGTGCTGAGAAACACATCCTGTCTCCTTCAGGCCACCTATTAGTCGCTAAGCAACCTTGCGTCATGTGGTGCAGACTTTGCAAAAGCATAAATAAAGGAACATTTTTGTGTGAGTCCAGTTAGTCTTGCTCATCAGGCAGACTGACGACCACCTAGCGATAGCCATTCATCTTACTTTCCTACCGCCGTGTCTCCCGGGGTTGAACCATTCGCAGTAACACCTGCGGATCCCTACATTTGACGCCCAAGCAGGGACCCGGGTACCAGGCAAGTGTGGGCGGAGGAACCACTTCCAAAAAGTGTGCACAAGGGAGGGAAGTGGAGTGGTTAGAGCCAGCAGTAGAGCGCACTGATGTGCCTTGGCGGTGTCTCGCTAGGTGTAAAACTTGGGAAAGGGGCTCACTCGAGCCAGGAGGGGCTCACTAGGGCCAGGAGGGGTTCACTAGGGCCAGGAGCAGGCTCACTAGGGCCAGACAGATAACGAAACAAGGAGAGAAAGATTTAGAGAAGCCTAACAGAGCTTCGATTGGTTAACGATGGGACCGTTTAAAGAACCGTGGATGAGATCCTTCGGTTCATGAGCATGATGATTGGGTGTTCATGTTTTATGCGTGACATGTGCCTCCCTCAAATCTTGTTACAACGTGGGCACATTACCCGTCTGACGTGAAAAAAGAAAAAAAAAGAACTGTGGATGTTAATAGGTGTATATAAATGTATATAAAAATGTGGTTTTTTTTTTTGTTTGTTTTTGTTTTTGTATTTGTGCTACTTTCTAAGACTACTATAAAAAATTTAGTATGGAGAACTGTTTTAAAATCAAGTCCCAAACGGGGCAAGGAGGCCTAGTCCCACCTACACACACTTGATCAATTTCCTGGCTTCCTGTGGCTCCCAATAAATGAGAACTTTGTATCTTGTGCTACTTTGAAAGCAACACCTGGGTAACAGTCTGTCTCAGTTACTCTTCTCATTGCTGGGACAAATACTTGACACCCAAAATGAAGGAAGGAAAGGCTTATTTAGCTCACAGTTACTGGAGGTTTCAGTCCATACTCTGCTGGCTCTAAGGCAGGGTGGCTCATGGCAGAGAACCTTTCAAAGGCAAAGAATAAGAGAAAAGAGGGGAATAACAGCAGCTCAAGCAGCTAGCTTCTCATACCTTCTTACTTTGAAATGCAAATCACCTGCCCCAGGGCAGGTTAGCAGCCACACCCACAATAATCAATCACAAACTCCAGAAGCCTCCCCATGACTGCATGAGGCTTTGGGAGACACCTATACGCGAACCACAACACAGTCATTGTTAGATTCCTGGTATAGTGAAGAACTTTACAAGAGCACCGGGGCCCTCTTACCACCAACAAGGCTTTTCTCATTTTGTAGATGCAAAAATCAAGAAACACTCACCTGTGCATGTAGTTTGACCTTCAGCATTCTCCTTTGGGGTGTGTAGGCTACTTCTTGGAGAAATACCAAGGAAAAGCCAAACCTAAACTCTCAGTCTCAGGAAAAATCCCTTCCACCCTCTCTTTATCTCTTTATAACTTTATTCAAATGGAAGCAGGAAATTGACACAGGTTGTACACCAAAAGTTTCTAAATTTTGACTCACAGTACTTAAAATTTTTAATTTTTATTAGTATACTTTTGTAGTACATAACTACATTCATTACAGGGAGTTGATGCATGTACATTTGGCTCTGCTCATTACAAAATGTCTGCTGGAGAGCTACTTCTTGTAGCTCAGGTTTGAGAATATGGCTTTGTGTTTTACCTTAACTTGACGTTATGGTAACATCTTTGTAGCATATCTGTGGCTCTCTATCCTGTGAATTATCTTTTTTAAAAATATACTAGTACAGGGCCGGCGAGATGGTTCAGTGGTCTAAAGCGCCTGCTTAGGAAAGCTCAGGCAACTGCAGGGATTGCGGTTCGATCCCCGGCACCACATGCTGCGCCAGCCCCCCCCACCACCAGGGCAGGCTGAGCCAGCCACAAAATAAATAAAATAAAGAAACAAACAAACACAACAAGCAAACAAATAAATAAATAAAAATAAAAAAAATTTAAAAAAAAAATATATATACTAGTACACCAATCTCATGCTTTTTTAAAAAATAGTATTCAATTGAAGACTTACAGAATTTATGTTGTATCTTTATGTAGCTCTTGGTGCCTTTGAATGTGCTTTTATCCTTTTATTGTCCTTGACAATATAACTAAATTAACTTAACTTCTTTTGGGTTAGGCTGACATGGTAAAAACTTTATTCTGGGGTAGTTCAGGAGTCCTATTTTCCTTAGGAATTTTAAAAGACTGCAAGTGAAATAGTAGTAGGTGTTTAGTTTCCACTGGTTCTTGAACTTTGGAGTTGAAAGTTCTATCAGTGGTTGATAATCCAACTTCATCATGCATCTGTGAGGTTATTGAAAATGAATCTTAGTTCATTCTTTGAAATGAAGGAAGAAATGGTCCTTGTCCCACATGCAAACCTCCCAGCACCCAGTCACCTTTCTTCTGAGGTCAGAAGGTGAGTGTACCACAGACACACTCTTAATTTCACCTGTGACCTCAAAGCCACCCCTCCATCTGGTCTCCTTCCAATGGAATTGGGTAGCTTCTCATGTAGGCCTCAGGGGTCCTTGTCCCTACAGGAAAAGCCCTATGTGGGAACAGAAGAGGTTTCCATTTAGCCTGCAGTTAACCTCATCTTGGACCTCAATATAATCCCTGACTAGTTCTATCATAATCTTCTATTCCTTTGGAGGGCCATGTCACTTTGAACACTTAAAGTCTCTTAAAATTTTACCTATTTGGGATGATGAAATAAAATCTCTGAAGTCTCTTCTTAATATATATCTAGGACCCCATCTTCATATGTTCATTTAATGTTAATTACTTCCTTGATTATTAGGGCTTTGATATTTGGTCAAGGAGGGCACCCTTTAGTCCACAGGAGTGACTTAGAGGGGTTTAGCTCACATATGGGGAAATAGCCCCTGTACTAACCAGTTTCCTTCAGCAAACATTCATTTTACCAAACTTATAATTGCAGGGGCTGGGGAGATAACACAATGGCACAAGCACCAGCCTGGCAAACACAAGGTCCTGAGTGCAATTCTCAGTACCAAAAAACTTATAATAATTGTACTAGAAAATGTCTTAACAGATTACAATCAAAATGTCAATAATAGAATGGAATGCAAAAACTATTTTATTGTTGTTATTGTTATTGTTGTTTTGCCTTTTTTAGACAAGGTCTGTTTATGCAGTTCAGGCTGGCCTTGAGCTCACTTTTTGTAGCCCAGGCTGATCTCAAACTTCATGGATCCTCCTGCCTTAGCCTCCCAAGTGCCGGGATTACAGACGTACGCCAGCACACCCGGCACAAAGACAGTTTTGAAGATACCATTGTTAAAAGCGGTTTCACTTAACAGGAACTCTTTAAAAATAAAATTATAATGTGAGCTTTACCCACATAGAAGAGAATAGCCCACTCCTCCCACACTTTCTTGGCCACAGCATTTCCACAGAAGTATGAAAAGGCAGGATGCCCACAGAAGATGGTGGGACCAGGCCATGTGCATGCGCACCACACACAGGCCTCCCAGGCCCTGGAGGGGTGACACTGCAGCCTGCAGCTTCCTAAACAAACCTCCACAAACACGTTAAATACTCTGAAGTTTGCTAGACCTGCTAGATCCCAGGCAGTCTGGAGTAGCCTTTTCCCTCAGGGAAGCTTTTAGCTTTCAGCTTTTTTCTTCTACACCAGGATTAGAGGAAAGTGGCTGGTTTTGTTTTTCTGTCCCCCTCACCTAGTCCCTCCTCCTCCTGCTCCTGGGGGAAGATATCACATATCAGAGGCCATCTTTCTGTGGAAACACTCAAGGTCTGCAAGTCCGCTCAGAAGCCTCTGCGTGTTAGAAGTTTTATCTTGAGAGTTCAGAAAGAAATAAACACTGGTATGGTGGACAGGATGGGGCTTTCCTCCCTTTCTAGGAAAAATGCTGAGGATTAATGCCTCCAGCTGCCTTCTTTAGTGATTGCTGTCAAAATGCACAAATGCTCTTCTAAGCTAGAGGTGACCATGCATTCTTTTTTTTCCTTGCCCATAAGTCTATTTATTTTGATGGACAAACCAAAATCTCCAACTTTAAGGTGTAACTTCTGCCCTGTTTTTCAAAAGAGACCAAAAAGAATTAGTGTTTTATGAAATATGATGTGCAAATTTTTCCATTTGCAGTGAGTGGATCTTGGTCCATTTTTCAGAAGACCATCAAAAACAATTTCCTGCTTCAATATTTCTACAAGAGTGAGTAGATATTATGCAAGCACAGGTACTGGGGTTAGATCCCTGGCGCCACATGCTGCACTGGCCCAGCCCCTGGGCGCACTGAGCTGGCCATAGAGACCAGACGTGATGACACACACTTGTAATCGCAGCACTGAGGAGGCTTAAAACAGGAGGATCCCTATAAGTCTGAACTACATAGTGAGACCCTGTACCAAATACATTAAAAAAAAAAAAAAGTGAGTAGATAGATGGGCAGGATCCAGAGTGTCACCAGCCAATTCAGTGTGCCATCTTCTGGGGCTAAGTTGCCTATGCTGGGCTTGAACATATGACCTTCCTGCCTTAGCCTCAAGTGTAGTTAGGATTACACATGTGCCTGGCAATTCTGAGATTTTTTTTTTAATGTCAAAAACTCTAATGTCAGGGCTGGTGAGATAGCTCAGTGGTCTAAAGTGCCTGCTTAGGCAAGCTTAAGCAACCACAGAGACCACAGTTCGATCCCCGGCACCACATGCTGCACCAGCGCCACCCTCAGGGCAGGCTGAGTCAGCCATAACATAAATAAATAAATAAAGAAAAAAAAAACAAAAAAACTCCCATGCCAGTTACCCGGATATTTAGTTTGGCAGAACTCCCAGGTAATTGCTACTTCTATCATAATTCCTTCACAGAAACCCTAAGTGAATTCTACCATTTTTACTGACATGTAGGTATATAAAACAACTAGAAAGGTAAGACAGATTCACATAAATAATGGAGAGGAACACAGGAGCTCGCAGCCTTGAGTTGCTATCCGTGTCCTCACCCCGTGCCCTGTAAGCCTTCTGTCTTTCACCTCCCTCACTGAATCGTTCCACTGTAGAAGGTAACTTTATAGCTTTCCCCCTGAATCTTGTCTAGAGCAACTGGAAGTGATGCTTTGCTTTTTGCATTTCATTTTCATATAGCTTATAAATTATGAAGCAAAAAATGTGATGTTACCATGTTATATAATTGGGTGATCTCTAGGTCTACTAACACAGCGTAGAGGCCAGTACCCAGATACACACCTGTGCATCATTCAGCATCCCATACCCTAGGGCCAGACAGATCACGTAAAGGGGAGAAACAGAGGGTAAACACCAAAGAGGGTGGTGAGAACTGCAGCAAGCTGGAAATCATGCAGTCTGGTGGAGCCAGCGGGTGCAGCTCAGTGCCCATCCACTGCTGCTCAGCAGGAAGGTTAGACTGGTGGTGTTGGGCTTTTATACTTTGGAGTTGTCAAAATTCTCATTTTTATGTGAGATAGTTTTGTTCTTTTTAAAACATGAGACCTTGATTTAAAGAACTTTAAACCCAGCGTTGACCACATAACAGATCTGCAGGTCACGCTTTATCTGTTGGCCTCAGTTTGCAGCTTCTAGGGCCAGCTTTGGCTAGGCCTCACCAGGCCTCTGAGTGAAGTCTCTAAATAGTCAGACTTTGCCAGCTCTGTTTTCCCTCCCACCAGCACAAGGGCAGGACCTCACCCTTGCCTTTCTTCCCTGGGAGCACCCTGAGGCCCTGTGCTCAGCAGTTCAGAGTTTCCAAGCTCCGCAAAGCAAGGGGTGCTCTTGGTGGGCAAGAGTTCCCTACCCCGGGCTGCTGAAACTCACTCTTCTCTTTCAAGGAAAAGAGTCTCTCTCCCTATGTTTTTCTCCATTGGATATAAGCACCAACAGTGAGTTGACTGGATTCTTTCTTTCTTTCTTTCTTTCTGATCCTTTATTTATCTATTTATTTGATACAGGGTCTGTCTCACTACACAGCTCAGACTCATAGTGATCCTCTTGTCTCAGCTTCCCAGAACTGGGTTTACAGGCATGGGCCACCATACCCAGTTTCAGGACATATGGTACTGGGGATCAAACCTGGGTCCCTGTGCTTGTCAGGCAGGTACTTTGACCACTGAGCTATCTCTCTGGCCTTGACTGCGATATTTATGTTGCAATATTTTCTCCTCTTTGCTTCTTGCCATCCAGTCTCTTCTTTTTTCGTAAGGCACACACGGCTTCCGGGCTGGTTGACAGTGGGACCACATTTGGTATCAGCCACAGTCGCAGCCACGGCCACAATGTCAGTATCAGCAACCAGTGTGCCCCCTAAGCCTCATGGCCTTTGCCCACTCTGTCCTCTATTCTGCCCAATCTTCCTTCCACTTGTCTCTCCCAGGCCACTAAGTCTTCTATTACTTTATTAGTACTGAAAACCCACCTCAGTCCCTCAAATAGAATCTGTGATACACACTTGAAAAAACACCTGCTAGATATTTAGATATTGTCAAAATTCTTTTTCCCGGAGCCATCTTAGATAAGCCCCTGCTGTAGTCAGACTTTGCAAGGGGAACAATACAGGACACATAATTTATAAAATTATTTCATAATAACTACCCAAAGAATCATATACAAGAGAGTGCAGGAAATCTGTCCACACACTAAAGACCTAAGAGGCAAGCTGATGATCTGGATGCCATGGCAATGTCCAGCTGAAGACCTAGAGCCTCTACAATGTCCCCCAGGAGTCCAACTGGAGACCAAGAGCCCACAACTATGTCTCATGCAGGCCTGTTTCACAATTCTGTGCTGGGAAAGCTCAAAGGTCAGTGGTGGAAGCTAGAAAATCTGTGCCAATGGGATGAAGGATCTAGGCTAGCAGGCTGAGGGATCTGTCCTGGAGCCAGGAAGCAGTGCTCAAAGTAAGGCCCAGAGCTCCTCCAAAGTGAACCGCAGCCATTCAACAAGGTCTAAAGCTTCTTCAACAATGAGAATAGTTGCATTCATATCAAACAAGTCAGCATGACAAGGGCCTCCAGGAGAACAAGCAACTCCCTAACAGCTTCTCTTCTTCTCTTCCTCCTCCTCTTCCTGTTCCTCCTCCTCCCTTTCTGCCTCTTCTGCTGATGCACACTTGTTCAGTTCAGCTAGGTGTTTTGCAACTTGACCACAAGTTGTCAGTCCACCACCGCCCCTTATAAATCGATCATGACAAGCAGACCTGGCTGAGGACAACTACACAGAATATTCCAGTCCCGCTTACTCAGTCTCCACAGAGGTTCACCCAGGACAGCTGTTGCACTGTCTTTGTTCTAATCACTATAATTGCACATAAACTTATGAGTTAAAAGCTTCTTGAGTGATTTAAAACCAACTGTACTTCCCATCAGTTACAGAAGCATATTTTTTCACCCAGTGTCTATGTTACTGCTGTTCCAAGAGTATAGTGGGGCAGGTGCTTGCTTGGGATTCAGCCACTCATTCTGACAACACCCATGTGGTCAAAGGAGCTATTTCATAATCCACTTTATAACCTGGTTTTCAGAATGCAATTTTGCAGAGAATGGAGATGATGTCAGTGAATAAATAAAAAGCATGACCTGAATGGTTGACATGGCTGCTTTTAGATGATGCTGAGAATCTGGGTAGGGAGGTTTTCTCCTGGTAAGTGCTGGCTTAAGGTGTCTTTCAAAAGTTATGACACCTAAGGAATTATCAGTCAGTTAAATCAGCCTTTGTATTATTATGGTCTGGATCTCAGATGCCTCCCCCAAAAAATGTCCTGTGTTTAGAAGAAGGCCTAGAAAGGTGATTGGATGCTGAGAGCCACGTCATCATCAGTCAATCTGTTGGTGAGTTCAAGTCTGAAGGGACTATTAGAAGGCAGGGACTTGTTGCAGGAAGTAGGTCACTGGGTGTGTGCCTTTAAAGGTTATGTTTTATCTCCAGTCCCTTCCTCTCTCTGGCTCTTTTCCACCCTCTCCACTTCCTGTTTGCTGTGAGGGGAGCGGCTTTTCTCCACCACGCCCTTCTGCCATGACCTTTGCGCCTCACCACAGGACCAGAAGCAATGGGACCAGCTGACTATGGACTGAAATCTCTGCAGCCATGACCCAGAATAAATCTTTGCTCCTTTTAAATTATTTACCCTGGGTGTTTGGTCACAGCAAGTGAAAGCGGGCATACCTACAGATAGGCCACATGCTTCTGTCTCATGCATCAGCTCATGGTTTTCAATGACAGTAGGCCCGCATCTAAGATTCTTAAGTTATTTTCTCAAGAGAAACTGTCCACGGAGCCCAGAAGTAGGTCACAGTGTTGACACATCAGCCCAAGTGGTGGAATCTTTGATTCATATATTTGGAAAGTGTTCTTAAATGTCAGACAGAGACTCCAGAGCTCATTCTTCACTAATCCAGAGGGAATGTGGAATCCAAGGAGGTTAGCGACCTGGCCACGATGATAAACACACCTAGTAGATCTGAGACTCTGCATATCTCAATTCTAGGTCTGGTGTCCTTTCACACACATTTCACAAGCAGCAGATGCTGCCTTTGACTACATAAAATGAGCTCTGTTCTAGGGTTGGTGTTTTATTACTAAATACTAGGAGGATAACTGGTAGTCATTGTAAAAACCTGATTCCTCAGTCCTCTTCGAGCCGCTTCATTTGCACGTGGTCAGTAAATAAGGCCCCTGGAAGTATCAAGAATGGGTAGTGTGATGGGCCCCCTCTTTCTCCAACCAGTCCTTTTGTGACCCCTTCTTTTAGGGGTCACTTTAATCTGATTATACCTTGGTGAAACAGTTGGGCAGGGAAAATGACACTGTGATTTATTAGAACTGCACTTTATAGGACCTTTGTCCAAGTGGTTATGCAAAAACGGTGTCAAGATGTTTGCCCAGGCAGCTCTGCTCCATATGTGGAGGAAGAAAAAAAAAAAGCTGAGAAGACAGAAGACCCACGTAAACAGATTACAGAGTAGGATCAAAGCAGGATGGAGAAGGAAAGTAGAAGGTGCTTTCTAGGTGTGGAGTATTGTTAGAGTAAACAAAATTATTAATTGTAGTATGCAACTGTGTATTTGCAAACAAGGGTGGGTGGTCTCTGGCCTAATTCCAAGTGTACCAGCAGGCTTTGCCCACAGAAAGTGAAAGAGCCCAGATGGTCTTTTCTCTCCATCTTCATCCCCCAGGAACTTTTCAGCCTTCCGATGGCCCTGAGAGGACAGACTGTTGCTGAGCTGTGATTTCTCTTGTGTGTTCCTAGAGTGGTCCTTAAAGAACTTCAGCTCAAGATGAGAAAGTACTTTAAAGACAAGAGCTCCCCCCTTCTCACCCCACGAGTAGGTCGGGTTATCTGACCAGAGATGCATTGCTCAGTAACCAGTGGGCTCCAAGCAAAGGCCATGTGCACTTCCTGAGATGTTGTTAGCCAATGAAGACAAAGGAAGACGGCCAAGGAGGAGAGTAGAGACCCCTAAGTCTGTCTCCAGTATTGATAAGCTGTGATCATAGGACATCAGTTCATCTGTTCGTCCGCTGGAAAATAATCCCCAAAGACAGAGATTTTTACTGTTTTATTCATCCCTTTAATTTTGACACTTGAGTCACTGTACATGGAGGTGGCTCAATAACATTGAGTAGATACATTCATCAGTCAAAGCAGATGTGACATCTTTTTCTGGCTTGGAATAGGTTCCACCTGATCTGACTCAAACCAACCATAAATCACAAAGGGGCTAAAATTTGGCATTGTGTCAAAAAATGAAAAGCAAAGGCCACCACTGGGGGGAAAAAAGTGAAGTCCAACTATTACCAGTTTTGAGTCTGAGTGTAGCGGCGCATGCCTGTAATCCCAGCACAAGGGAGGCTTAAAATAAGAGGATCACTAGGTGTTCAAGCTGCATAGTGAAACTCTTCACAGAAGGAGACAAATAAATAAAGAAAGAAAGAAAGAAAGAAAGAAAGAAAGAAAGAAAGAAAGAAAGAAAGAAAGAAATTTAAAAAATAAAAAGACCAAAGATTTTGGAGTTTGTATGAAACTGCGTCCACCTGAGACAGACAGACACTTAATTAGCTCAGCTGCTTCTCACTTAGTGTTTTGAACCAAGAACCCTTATATTAAAGAGGCAGGTTGGCTAGGCAAGCCTTGAGGGCTGTGCTACAGGTGGAACAGCAACAGCAGGAAACCTGAGCCTCTGGTCTCTGGGGCAACACCCAGGGGTGCTGGAAGGACCCAGGGACAAAATAAGGTAAAGATGAAGAGAGCCTGGGAGGGCTGGGGTCCCTGACGAGTGATGTGGGACGCAGCCCGCAGCCCAGCCTGACCTCCAGACCTTTAATCAGCAAGGAAGTGGAGGAAATGCCCATTGGCCTGTCTTCTTGCCTGGTGACGTTGGTCCCTTCCAGGAGCCAAGGCTATCTGGATGCCAGCCAGCGAGCCAGTGAGCAGGGTGTGTTCACCTGGGCACAAAACAGGACCCAGGGAGTTGGGGGTGGGGGCAGTATAC
>PVKN010025247.1:0-14185 GCA_004027915.1 Capromys pilorides | reverse complement strand
CTCCTGATTTCTACTTCCCTGAGATCTTAAGTACTTTTTTTAAAAACCACATTGCACAAAGAATATGGTTTTAAATTCTTAGAAACAATTTTAAAGAAACAATTTTACATATATTAAATCATTTTTATCTTAATCTCCAATTAATATGATCCTTCTGTGTCACCTTTTACGCTCTGTTACACTTATGACCACTTTCATGACAGATTATTTTAAATTCAAAAAAACTAGAGAATTCTTTGTAGAGTCAAAAGTGTGAAGTGGGGGCCGGCCAAACAGCTCAGTGGATTAAAGTGCTTGCAAGCAGGCACTGAGGCTGGGGGTTCAATCCTGGGCCCACTGTACTGGTGTCGCCCCCAGGGCACGCTGACACGGCAATTGAGACTGGGTGTGATGGCAGGCGCCTGTAACCCCAGCTCTTGGAAGGCTATAAACATGTGGATCGCTATGAGTCTGATCTAGTAACAAGACCCTGAACACCCTGTACACCCTTCCCTAAAATAAAAAAAATAAAGTGTGCAGTGGGATGATTAGGGAAATATGAAAGCTTTAGGAGTTTGGAAGTCAAAACTACTTCATTATTTCAGTGACATAAGAATGAATAGCTTCTGACAATGTCAGTTCTGCTAATAACCCACTACTATTAGGGAATATTGGACTATGCATGCAACTACTTTATCTTAGCTCAATGAGAAGAAATATTTGTACCAGTAGTGCTTAGAAAAGTTATGTCTGCATCTTGTACTCTGAACAACTACTATGAAGACAATAATATGCACTGTATTAACTAATGCGGCTATCCTACTAATGTGTTTTGAAACTGTATCATTGTTATTTCTTATTAAAAGTAATATATTTATTTAAAAAAAGAATTTATATACTTCTTCGAAGACTGTAATCTCAGACTCACACCATTAATACTCTGCCTTAGTTACATTACTGCTTAAATAGCTTTTCTGGATTGCTGGTAAAAAATATAATCATCCTAACAAGTTCTATAGGAACATGAACAATTCTAAACATCTAACTGTAAATAAATTATTAAATTATAACATACATAAGCCTGAACACAATGATACGACAAATGATCAGATCTTACCTCGTGTTCGTACCCGGTATTCCTCTTCCTCTGCATTTCTAAGTATTTGTTTGGCATGATTCAACGAGGATTCACACTGCAGAAGATTTCTTACATGTGCACCCAGCGAATCTACACTACATCCACCATCCTCACTCTCTGATATACCCTCTTCCTCTCTGCTATCTGTTAGGCTTGCCTTTGATGAAGCATATGGAAAGAAGTTTAGAAGAACATCTGAAACTGATTCCAAAGACTCTGGCAAATTACTGTCCCAAGAGCAGGAAGCATTTCCATCACTTGCATCACTACTTGATTCACTTATGATAGTCATCATAGGGATAATAATTTTATTCCCTATCATTCCACTATAACCTTCAGGTTCAGACCTCAGTACGGACTTGGCTACTTCATACTGCCTAATGGTTTTACCTAATGCCACTCTGGCTTTGCTTTCTGCTTCTTGTAAAGGATTTCTAATTGTAGTTGAACTAATAAACTCCCAATTTTCAACACCTCTCTGGCATTTCACACTTGTCTGTGTGCCAATATCCTTCTGTATGTATGTGTTGTTTGGGTTTTCCTCTGTCAATGGCTCTCTCTGAAGAATATCACCATTAGATATATCAACTGTAGATGGTTCCTTGAAGCAAACCACCTTCTTAGATTGTATAAGTGAAATATCATTAACATCTTTAAAGGGAACAAGGGGAGTAGAAAAGTTGCAACGTTTCAGTGCTATATTTTCTGCCTCCATTAAAAGTGTTCGAATTTCTTTAAGCGTTTTGGAACTATTTTCTGTGCCTCGAATTTCCCCAAAGCCAGTACCTCTAAAACCTGATGATTCAGGTTTAGTTACAACTCCATCATCAACTTGAGAATTTAAAGGCATGTTGTTTGGCCTAACATTGGAGTCAGAGGAATGCAAATTATGTTTTAGCCTTTGGACATGTTCTGAAACAAGTTTGTACTTCTCATCAGGCACATAACTACTAGGAGAAACTATTGGTAACTCCATAATTTGATCAGCTTGCCTAAGACCAGCTGAAACCTTCAGAGCATCTTCAGCTAGATGTGTACCTGGTACCTCCTTCTGATGGAAAAAATCTTGTTTTTCACTGTGTGAAAAAGAAGCAGGAGGAGATGCTGGCAACACCATCTTCTGATCAGTTGGCTCAGGGATTGTTGGAACTTTTAATGCATCTTCAGTTAAGTATCTATCTGGCAATTCCTGGGGATAGAAAGTATTAGATTTTTCTCTGTGTAAATAAGCAGAGAGAGATACTGGCGTCCCAGTATTTACGTAAGTTGGTTCACGGACACTTGAGATGTTCACAGTATCTCCACTTTTAAGTCTTTCTGGCCCCTGCTGTTGAGGTTTTATTCTCTGCGAATACAAATTATGAAAAGCTGTCGGTGATGGAGTTGTCTGGTCATTTAAGTCAATCACAGTTGAAATCTTGGGCTTCTCTTTCTGTAAGTAGGAGCTATATGTCGTAGTTAGCGACTCAGCCTTCTGGTCATTCAGTATATTTACAGTTGAAATCTTGGGTTTCTCTTCATGTGAATACAAAGTAGGTGGTAAGGTAGGGGCCTTATTTGTCTGGTCAGTTACTCTGGGAACAGCGGAAGCCTTCAGGGACTCTTCAGTTAGACCACTACTAGGCAAAGCCTGTTGATAAATACCACTGGGTTTCACTTGATGGAAGGAGGAACCAGAAGGTCCTTCTGGTTTCCCAGCCTTCTGTTCTACTGGTAGAGAAACAGCTGAAATTTTCAGAGCTTCTTCAGTGAGATAGCTGTCTGGCAACTCTTGTGGAGGGGAAAAACTGGGCTTTTCTTTATCTGAGTAGAAACTTAAAGGAGTTGTTGGTATCTTAAAAGTTTGATCATCTGTTCCAGAAAGAACAATAACATTCACAGCATCTTTAGTAATATTTGGCGACTCTTCCTGATGAAAATCACTGGGCTTCTCTCCATGTGAATAGGAAGAGGAGGAAACTGTTTGTATCCTGGGTTTCTGACCAGAAACCACTCCTGTTTTTGAAGATACTTCAGGCAGATCTGGCTGTTCCTGGTAAGGTGGGTAAGAAGTGAAGGACTGCTCTCCCTGTGAGTAAGTCGGAGAGGGCACTATGTATATCTTAGTCTTCTGGTCAGATGGTCCAGGAACACCTAAAACTTTCAAAGTTTCTTCATTAAGACCCGACAACACTTGATGGTAAGAAATAACAGGCTTCTCTTTATTTGAGTAAGGGGTAGAAGACACTATCTGTATTCCAGTTTTCTTTTCCGCAGGTTCAAGAACACCTAAAACTTCTGAAGCATCTTCATTAAGATATGGAAATACTTGATCATAATAAATGCTAGGGTATGAGTAAGGAAAGGATACTGTTGGTATCCCAGTTTTTTGGTACACTGGTCCAGAAACAAATAAAACTTTCTCAGCCTTTTTAGTTAGGTGACTATCTGGCAACTCCTGCTGGTCAGAAACAATATTCTTCCCTCTATCTGAATAGGAAGAAGAGGTTCCAGTAGATGAGATCTCTGTCTTCTGATCAGCTGATTTAGAAACAACTGAAATTTTCACATCTCCTTTAGTTAGTTCACTGTCTGGCAAGGTCTGTTGGTAAAAAATAATAGGTTTTTCTCCAAGTGAGTAGAAAGTGGGAGATACTGCTGGCTGCTCAGTCTTCAAGTCAGCTGGTCCAGGAGAAGCAAAAACTTTTAAAACCTCTTTAGGTTGAGGAGTACCTGGCAAAGACTGTTGATAAAAAATAACGGGTTTCTCTCCAAGTGAGTAGGAATCTGAAGACTCTGATTGTGTCCCAGTCTTCTGTTCAGCTGCCCCAGAAGCAGCTAAAACTTTCAGAGCCTCTTCAGAGAGATGACTACTTGGTAAGACCTCATGGTAGAAGATAACAGGTTGCCCGCCAAGTGAGTAGAAATCTGAAGGTCCTGTTAGTGTCCCAGTCTTCTGGTCAAGTGGTCTAGGAGAAGCTGAAACTTTCAAAGAATCTCTGGGTATGTAACTCTCCGGTAACTTCTGTTGGGAGGAAATACCAGGTTCCTTTCTATACAAGGTGGAAGTAGAGGTTACAGCTGATAGGTCACCTTTCTGGTTATCGGGTCCAAGAGCTGGAGAGACTTTCAAAGTGTCTTCAGCTTGATGACTCTTTAGCAAGACCTGCTTATAAAAAACACCAGGCTTATCTATTTGTGAATAGGAAGCAGAGGATACTGTTGGTGTCCCAGTCTTCTGTTCTGCTGATTCAGGGACAGATGAATTTTTTAATGCATTTTCTAGATTACTGTCAAGCAACTTATACTGATCGAAAATGCTGGGTTTCTCTTTATATGAGTAGGAAGCAGAGGTTAGTGTTGGTATACCAGGTATCTGGGCAGCTTGTCCAGAACTGATTGAAACTTGGAGAGTCTCTTCAGGTCGATGACTATCTGATGGGACTTGCTGGTAGGAAGTAGGCTTCTCTCTAAGTGAATAAGGAACAGAGGTTATTGTTGCTGTCTTGGTTGTCTGATCAACTGGTCCTGGGACAAAAGATTCTTCCAGAGACTTTTCTGTCAGATGACTACCTGGCAACTCCTGTTTATAGAAAACACTGGGCTTTTCTTTAGGTGAGTGAGAAACAGAAGATACTGCTGGTATCCCAGTTGTCTGATCAGCTAATCCATGAAAAGCTGAGGCTTTCAATGGCTCTTTAGTTGTATCAATGCCTGACAAAGTCTGTTGGTAAGAAATACCTGGTTTTTCTCTCTGTGAGTAAAAATCAGGTTGTGTTGTTAGTATTCCAGTCTTTAGGTCATCAGGTCCAGGAACAGTGGAAACTTTTAAAGTCTCTTCAGGTACATAACTCTGTGGCAACTCTTGTTGGTAAAAAATGCTATTCTCTCTAAGTGAGTTGGAAGTAGGGGAGACAGTTACTGTCCCTGCTTTCTGGTCAGCAACACTAGGAATAGCCAAAACTTTCAAATTCTTATCAGTTAAAGGACTTCCTGGCAAGGCCTGTAGATTCGAAGTATGGGACTTCACGCCATATGAGTAGGAAGTAGAAGATACTGTAGTTATCCCAGTCTTTTGTTCAGCTGGCTTGGGAGCCACTGAAACTTTCAGAGTTTCTTCAGTTAGATGACTGTCTGGTAAAGCCTGCTGGTAGAAAAAATCAGGCTTATCTTTTTGTGAGTAAGGAGGAGAGGTTACAGCTTGTATACCAGTCTTCTGATGGGCTGATCCAGTGACAGCTGAAACCTTCAGTGACTGTTCAGGCAGATGACCATCCAGTAAGCCTTCTTGATATAAACTACTGGGTTTCTTTCTTTGTAAGTAAGAAGCAGAGGTTGTATGTGGTGTCCTACTCTTCTGCTCAAGTGGCCCAGGAACACCTGAAATTTGTGCAGTCTCTTCAGTAGAGTAGCTCTCTGGCAACTCTTGTTGGTAGAAAATAGCAGGTTCCTCTCTATGTGAATAGGAAGTAACACTTACAGTTGCTATGCCAGTCTTCTGGTCTGGTGCTCCAGGAATAGTTGAAACTTTTGGAGTCTCCTCAGTTAGATAACTACCTGGAAATTCCTGTTGGTAGAAAATACTGGGCTTTTCTTTATATGAGTAGGAAGACGAGGGGACTGTTGTTGTCTCAGTCTTCTGACCAGCAGGGCCAAGGACAGTTGAAACTGTCTGTGACTCATCTGTTAGATGACCATCTGGCAAACTCTCTTGGTACAATATGTTGGTCTTCTCACCATAGGAGTAGTAGGTAGCAGGTTCTGTTGGTAACCCAGTCTTCTGTTCAGGTAGTTCAGTAATATGTGAGACTTTCAGACTTGCTGCAGGTTGGTAACTGTCTGGCAAGACCCTCTGGCCAAGTGTATCAGCAGGCTGACCAGTAGTATTTTTTTGAGAATTCACAGCCAACTGAGGCAAGTCCTCTGAGGACAAGGATAAATGGGATCCAACGTCTGAATCTCCAGAAGTGGCAACGCCTGATTGTAACTTGGGTTGAATAATTTCAATTCTGTCTTCTCTGGAGGTGTCTCCTAAAGAAAAAGGTATCTGTTAATACTACGTATTTTTTCAAATAAAAAAAAACTTTTTCATACTAAAAAAATAAGCCAACCTTCACCACCTTAAGCCAGTTAGTGTTTAGAACTGAGTCTTATGTAAAGGAGACAAATGTACATGAAGAAACTGATCACAAAGCAAACTAAAATGAAAATCATCAATAACACAATAAAAAATAACAGAGAAAGATCTTTACCTCTCTTTTCACACCCACACCACTCATCTTATAATAAAAGATAATTATATCATTTAAAGTTTGTTTTTCCAATATGCAAAAATCCATTTATCCTCCACTCCAAAAGAATATAAACTCACTTTTCCTTACTCTTTCTTGGAAATAATCAATAGACAATCATAAAGACTCTGAAAGGTAGAAAATGGATACCTGTCAGCTAATGACTTCAAGATAGGAGAAATAACATGGCAGTGAATTTTCTCGGCTTTACTTTCAATTCTTACATATTTCAGGCTGAACCCTTGAGGAGCATGAAGCCTACAGGGACAGTGACAGGAATAGGCGGGAGCAAAGGAGCCAAAGAAAAGCCTGTGGCTCATGGTCTAAAATGTAGGCAACCCAGCAGAGACTTAGTAGACAGTTTCCTTCCCCAGTTCCCACCTGGTAGTAAAAAGGAAGCAAGCTACATTCATCTCACTCACTATTTGAGAAAGAAAGGAAGAGAAAAGAAAAAGATGGGAGTGGAGGGGCATAGGAAAATACCATAGGAAAGTAAAGTTTAGCTATCATATTCGAATAAATTTAGTAAAAATCAAGAGTATATGGGGCCGGCGAGATGGTTCAGTGGTCTAAAGCGCCTGCTTAGGAGGGCTCAGGCAACTGCGGGGACTACGGTTCGATCCCTGGCACCACATGCTGCGCCAGCGCCACCACCAGGGCAGGCTGAGCCAGCCACAAAATGAATGGATAAAGAAACAAACACAACAAGCAAACAAATAAATAAATAAATAAAATTAAAAAAAAAAAAAAAGAGTATATTCTGATAGGTTACAATAAATATTAAAAATCCTGAAAGCATTACTAAAGAACATAACTAAAAAACAAGACAGTCATTAAAGATACTGTCGCTTGAGAAAATATTTACTTTGTGCAACAAGAAGCAATAAAGATGGAAAAGAATCAAAAAAAGAAATGAGACACAGAAAAAGTAAACCAGAAAGTATAAATCCAATCATATTAATAGCAGCATTAAATTATTAAACACATCAAAAAGGAAAATGCCAGACTGAATTTTAAAGATAAGTGAGATGTAGCTATACACTTACTAAAGATAAAATATTTTAGATCAATAAATACAAACTGGTTGAACGTAAAGGGATGAAAAATAATAAATCATACAAGCAACAACTATTAAGAATGGAGTGGATGCACTAACATAAGACAAAACTGACACTAAAACCAAAATGTTACTGGAAATAAAGAGGGATAATTTATAACAACAAAAAAAATTATCAGGAATATATAAATATATATATCGATTTAACACCACAGTCTCAAAATGCATCTAGCACATATGAAAGAAAACAAGGCAGAAAGAAAGAATAGTTGAAGACTTCAATACCCTACTTTCAAAAATGGAGAAAACAATCAGGCAGAAGATCAACAAGGATACAGAGACTTGAATCCACACGTTAACCCAGTAGAACTAAAAAGCTTCTATAGAACACACTGCTTAACAACAGCAGAATACACATTCTTCTGAAGCACAAATTGTATATTCCACAGGATAAACTATATGCTTAGACATACAAGACTCAATAAACAAAGTTTTGAAATTATACGAAGTGTACTCTTCACCAGAATTAGAGTAAAATATCTGTAAAAAGGAAACTTATGAGCACATGAAAATTAAATATATTCCTAAAGGGTTAATAGAGAAAAGATAAAATGGAAAGCAGAATATACTTTTTACATTAATGAAAACAAAAACACAACAAAGAGGAAATACAGTTAAAAAGTGCTTAGGAATTTATTAAAATAAGCATCTATATTTTAAAAAGATGGAAGAGCAAGGTAGTAGGGTATAACTGAAATCCCAGCTACTTGAGAGGCTTAGAGGGATTGCCAATGTGAGTACATCCTGAGAAACTTAATAACATCCTCTCTTGAAGTAAAATTTAAAGAAGCTGGAAATATAGCTCAGTGGTAATCAAACAATTCTCAATAGTAGAAATAGGGAAAAAAAGGCAAACACAGTGTTGTGGCACACGCCTACGGTCGTAATTGTCAGGCTCAATTTGGACATAGCTTTTCTAGCTCCCAACTTGTTTTAATCAGCCATACAGTTCTCAGCAAAAACCACAGCACAGCATAAGTAATGCCCTCAGCAAAGACAGGACAGGATGTTGTGAAGAAGAGATAAGGCAGAGCATAGATTCTGCCCAGCACTAGGACATCTGAACATTCATACTTTGTACTGGCCACTCTGAGAACTCTGACCACTGACATTTGCTCAGCCTCCTCACATGATGTCTCTTGCCAGATCTCCTTAATGATGCCTCACCTGATCTCCTCACTACCTCCCTTTGCAAACCCTATTTTTTAAAAAGTCTCACTTTTCTTTGTTCCTCATGGATTGTCTTTTTACCCTCTGTATGCCTGCATCAGATGTATTAAATTTTGTGACTTGTTGTCTTTGGATGGTCTCTGACTTCTGTTTCTTGTTATACCATTATTATAGGTACTTAAGTTTTTTAGAAATATTTTGAGAGAAGAATGGGCTCTCTACAGATCAGTACAAAAGACAACTGTGGCTGGAAGTACATTCACTTAAGACCAGACTTCAAGAATAAGAGGAATGATTACACCCACACTTTCTCTTAGAAATAAACAGCAGTGGTGGGGCTGGGGAGAGAGCTCAGTAGAATAAGTGCTTGCCTGGCAAACAGAAGGACCTGAGCTCAATCCCCGGCCCCGCAAAAAGAAAGAGAGAGGTGGGGGAGGGAGGGAGGAGGGAAGGGCAGATTCATATTCTACATAGACATCAATCATCTTGGATAGAGGACCAAAACTGCCTTAACTTACCTCTTCCAGGAAAGTCCTTTTCCATCCTATGTGGACTTGCTATATGACTTGCTTCCCCATTTGATATCCATCTAATCAATATTATTTAAAATACTATACTTGCAATCTTACTAGTTGACCAGTTTTATCTCACCTCACACCCACCTTGTGATTTCCACTGGATCAATATTACCTAAGCCACTATACCTGTTTTCTTTCTGGTTGATTATAGCTCTGTCCCACCTCACATCTGTCTCACCTCATAGTTTTGCTCTACAAATTCCCTTGAGATACAGGGTCCCTGGCCAAGCCCTCGGAATCCTTTCTGTCTCTCTTACACAGAAGTTATCCTTTCTCTCGATAAATATTGATTCCTCAATCTTAGAAAACACTTAACTCAGCAGATCAGACATCTAGCAGGTTTGGAGTTATAGTTCCCTTATATTATTCAGAAGCCCAATATTATCCCTATATCACCAATGCTCTGAGAGGCTGAGACAGTAGGATTGAAAATTTGAGCCCAATTTGAACAACTTAACAGCTTAGCAAGACCCTGTCTCAAAATAAAAAAGGGCTGGAAATACAGATCATTGTGAAGGCCCTCAGTTCAATTCTCAATACCTAGCCTCCTACACAAACACAAATATCCACTGCACAAAAGAAAAAGAAACTAAACACAAAGCAAGTGGAAGAGTAAAAATAATGAAGACTAAAATGGAAAAAAAGTTAAATATTAGAAGAAAAAAACGGATTAAAAATAGAAAACTGAAAAATTCAGCTCACCTCTCCAAAAAAGCAGTAAGAAAACTAACATTACTAAATTAGGAATAAAACAAAGGATATTACAGCTAACATTACTGATGTAAAAACAATATGAAATTATGATTAGCTACAGAATATAGAGAGATAATTTGTGTATGTAGAAATAGATACCCAGCTGAATGGACAACTTTCATATAAAGCATGTGCTACAAAAACTGACAACAGATTAAAAATAAATGGCAGAGTAGGATCAGAGGCAAAACTCCAGAAAGCTCAACTGAGACACTAGGAAAACGACAACTTAATCAATAAAAAGATCAAAGAAGCCAAAAAGAAAAACTAAAAATACATACAAAGTGAAGAAATTGAAGACAATGCAGAGAAAAGAATGGGGCTGTCTGGAACCCCCAATTTCAGTGGAGGCGGGGAAGCCACTTGTCCATAATACAGGGTAAGTCTTGAGAGACTTGGAAGCCCCACTGAGAAACTGTGAGCTGAGTCAGGATTGTTATTGCAATTTTATTTTTAGTCTTTCATTATTTCTATTTATTTGGTATAGGATCTCACTATGCAGCTCAGACTTATAGTGATCCTCATAACTCCGCCTTCTAGCACTGGGATTACTGGTGAGAGCCACCACGCCTGGTTTTGGTGGTCAGTCGGGTGCTCCCACACCTGGTACACCCACAGTATCTAGGATTGAAGACAGGTCCTTGTACTTGCCAGGCAGGCACTTAGACCTTCAAGTTAACTCCCCAGTCCAAACTCAATTAATTTAAACTGCAAAAGCAGCACTGGGATTTTCTCTGAAAGTAACTCCTACATGACAAGCTGGAAATGGACAAGAAATCCAGTGTAGCACCTGCCATATTTAAGTGTTTAATCAGGAGTCATCCTGGGAAGGAGATGGTTACAAGATAGGGCCATAATTTTTGTTTTGCTGCCAAGTGACCTGAACCACCAGTGGATTATGTGTGACTGTCCCATCAGGTGGATTTTATTGATTCTTATTAGAAACAAGACTGAAAAAAGTCAACAAATCTATTTCTATAAGTAGGGCCAAGGAGACAGCTCAGGGGCACAAGTACCTGCTTGGCAAGTACAAGGTCCTGAGTTTGATCCCCGGTCCTGGAAGAAAAAAAAAAAAAAAGCTATTTCCATAAGTAGTAGTACAAGTCACCCAACGGAACTGGCATGCATAGACCACCAGGACCTGGGCTTTTTTTTAATTGGTAAGCTTTTTATTACATTTTCAATTTCACTGACTGATACTGGGTTATTTAGAATTTTTATATTTACTTGATTCAGCTTTGAAAATTCATATACATCTAAGAATCTGTCTATTTCTTCTATATTTTTCATCTTATTAAAGTATAGATTCTTCAAGTAGGTATTGATGATCTGGATTTCCACAGGATCCACTATGATTTCACCCTTTTCGTTTCTAATTGCATGAATCTGAGTCTTTCTTCTCTGTACTTTTTTCAGAGTCTTAATTGCATTAATTTCTTCTTTTTATAATTTCCTCCCATGTACAAGCCTTGGGTTTGATTTGTTTTTCCTTTTCTAGAAGTCTGAGGTTCAACATTAGGTTATTTGAGCTCATTCTGTTTTCCTGCTGTGAAAACTCAGTGCAATAAATTTCTTTCTTAGGACCACTTTTATTGTGTCCCCCAAAACACAGAAGGTCCCAACCAAAACACAACCACAGGCCAGATGCCACACTGATGCAAAAATCCTCAATAAAATACTGGCAAATAGAAAGCAGTAAATTATCAAGATTATTCACCACGACCAAGTAGGACACGTTAGGGATGCAGGGATAACTCAACATATACAAATTAATAAATCTTGTCAACAGAGCTAAAGACATAACTCAAATGACAATCTCAATAAATGTAGACAAAGTACTGAATAAAGTCAAACACACATACATGATTATAAAAATAAACTACAGAAAATTGTAATAGAGGGTCTTTGCCACAATCTCCTAAAAGCCATGTATGGCAAACCAACAGCCAATACCATTCTAAAGGACAAAAACTGAAAGCTTTTACCCCAAAATCAGGAACAAGACAAAGATGTCCACTCCTATTTGATATAGTTGTGGAAAGATTAGCCAGAGCAATAGGTAAGAGAAAGAAAAGGAATAAGGATAGAAAGGAAGAAGTTAAATTATCATTATTTGCAAATGATGTGATATTCTACGTAAGAAACCCCAAAAACTCCACCGAACGATTTATAGATTTAATAACCAAATTCAGTAGTATAGCTGGATAGAAAGTAAATACTCAAAAATCAACGGCATTCTTGTACACAAATAACAAACTTACTGACAGAGAAATTAGGGAAACTACATCCTTTCTAGGTTTCCCAAAAATGAAATACTTAAGAATCAAACAAAAGTAAAAGATCTGTCTGTTGAAAATTACAATACTCTAAAAAAGGATATCAAAGAGAATATCAGAAAATGGAAAGATGCCACATACCAGGCTAGCCCTGCCCCCAGGCATGCAGAGCCAGCCACCAACACTGGGTGTGCTTGTATGTCTGTAATCCCAGGGATGAGAAGGCTGACAACAGGAGGATCACTACGAGTCTGAGCTGCATAGTGAGACCTTGTACCAAATACATAATAGAAAGATTATTAAGAAAGAAAGAAAGAAAGAAAGAAAGAAAGAAAGAAAGAAAGAAAGAAAGACAGACAGACAGACAGACAGACAGACAGACATGCCTTATTCTTGGGTAGTAAGAATCAACATAGTGAAAATGGCTATAAGCCTAAAATTGATGTACAGATTTAATGTAATGCAAATCTAAATACAACTATCATAACTCACAGAACTAAAAAAAACATTCTTCAGATTTATTTGGAACCAGTAGAGACCTAGAATAGCAAAGGTAATAGCAAAGGCACAGCAGGTGGTCACAATCCCCAACTTGAAATTATATTACAAAGTTATGGTGATAAAAACAGAGTAGTATTGACCAAAAAATAAAAATAAAAAAGATGTGAGGATCAATGGAACAGATTAGAAGAGGCAGGGACAACTACAAATATACTCAGCCTTCTTATCACTAATAAAGGGGTCAAACAGATACACTGGAAGATAACTTCTTCAATAAATGGTGCAGGAAACTGTCTTTCCACATGCTGAAGACTAAAACTAGACCCATGTCTATAATCATGCACTAAACTAAAATCAAAATGGATCAAAGATCTAAATATTAAGACAGAAACACTAAATCTACTGGAAGAAAGAATAGGTAGACCTCTTGAAGACACAGGTACAGGCTAAGATTTTAGGAGCAAAATCTCAATTGTTCAGGAAACACTACAAAAAATCAACAACTGTGATTTCACGCTGTTAAAAAGCTTTTGCACAGCAAAATTAATTACCAACAGAATGAAAAGAATGTAGAGTGTAAAACAATTTAGCTAGTTGCCCCTCATATCCTACGAAATTTAAAGAAACGGAAAAAAATCAGACCCACCCCAAACTTCAAGACCCAATCCAAAAATGAGCACTTGAAATGAATAGGCACTTCTCATATAAAGTACAAATGGAAAATAAACACATGAAAAATATTTAGTATCACTGGTCATTTGAGAATCGAAACTTCTACTGCCAGAAAGAAAACTTATTATTAGCAAATCAACCAATAAAAAAATGTCAGCGAGGCTGCAGAGAAAAATAAATTCTCCACTGTTGATGGAAGTGTAGACCCATGCAACCACTGTAGAAATCAGTATGGAGATTCTTCAAAAAAAAAAATAGAGAGAGAGAAGAATATGATTAGATGTTCCATTTTACCCAGCCATTCCCCTTTTGGGTATCTTTGTAAAAAAATTTAAAATGTCATATAGCAATATATGGACAGCCATGCTTATAGCAGCACATTTGTAATAGCTAGATCTTGAGAACAACTCAAACACCCATCAACTAAAGAACAGATGAAAAAGATTGTTTTTCTTTCACACAATGTAGTACTACTCAGTCATAAAGAAGGGTAAACTTGAGACATTTCTAGCTAAATGGATGGACCTTGAGTTTATGCTCTTAAGTGAAACAAATAGGACACATATGTGCAAATACCACATGGTTCCTCCAATGTGAGTAACCAAAAGTGTAAATAAGGACCAAGGTGCATAATAGGTACTGAAAATTAGAAGGAAATGGTTCAATAGTAAGAATTAGTGAGGGGAAAAAGCGAAAAAAATAAGCGGAAAGGAAAAATATAAAAGGTCCAA
>PVKN010025245.1:0-14193 GCA_004027915.1 Capromys pilorides | reverse complement strand
TGTTGCTCAGACTACCAGCTATAGATGTACAAGATTAATCAAACAATTAAACATTCACTCTTCCTCTCAACAAACCTTAGGTTTTTTTCCCCTGGTTCTTTTTACTTTTTGCTTTTCAATTTATTTGAAAGAGAGTGTAACAGGAATAGACGAGACATTAAAGATGGGCTGTATTTAAGAGAGCAAGATGAAAGGGATTCAGCTGGGGCTGTTATCTTGCACATTGGTGTCCTCAGTGTAGTTGCTCGCATTACAGATCTTAGTCTATAGAGTTCCACACAATAAAAAATTTTACATATTAGCTGCTACTTTAAAAAAGCTGAGTTTAGTAGTTGAGTCTTCTCTGCTGTCCTGTATATATACTTAAAAGATTTTTTCCCCTTCCCTTTTTCCCATCTTTCCCCCATCTTTTCCCCTTCCCCTCATCTCCATCATCTGTTCCTTATGTTCAATTTCTTTCCATTTCACTGTGTGTACTGTACCTTTCAGATTTTATTTATTGTAAGAAATGTCTACTGCAGTCCTTTGCCCATTCCTTGCTCATGTTAACTGTGGCTGAGCTGTAGATTCTTTTTTGGGTGGGGGATGTGGATCAGTGGTAGAGTTCTTCTCTCAATCCACAAGGCTCTGGATTTCAACCCCAGCACCACCAAACAAAAAGCAAAGATCTTCATTGTTCCAGTTTGCTTTCCGAAATCTGCTGAGGATGATGCTGGTGCTTCCAAATTACTCTCACAACTCATGGCATCATTATACTTTCGGAAAATGGTTGACCAAAAGTACTAAGCATATTAGTAAATACTAGCTTTTGCTGTTTTGAAAGAATCAACTTCGTTTGGAATTCTGAAAGGAACAGGATATTACTATACAGCTTTTTCACCTGCTCCCAGAAATGGCCAGAAGAGGGAGCCCAAGAGCAGCCCAGCAGCCCTTGTAACAGTGGAATGTGGGAATTTCTGCGGCGGTGCTAAAGAGGAGGTTGAACAGAGATACAAATCAGTTTTTGGGTTAAGGTTTGTTGGATGGAGAGAGGTGCTACAGAAGGGACCTATGAACAGCAAAGAGGGTGAAGAGGAAACGTACTTCAGCGAGCTGTGCTCCTTCTGGTCTTTTAGCAAAATCATCACAACTACTTTACAGAACAAGGGCAGTTTAATATCTTTCATATGTTGCATTCTCTGGCTACTGTTGCAAATAACACACCATTTCTGATTTTGAGTTTTACTGCTACTTTGTTTTTTTCTACGTTATTGTTATCTCCTCCTCCTCCTCCTCCTGCTCCTCCTCCTCCTTCTCCTCCTTTTTTTTTTTGACATTGGAGATTGCTTCCAGAACAGGACCTAATTTAGAAGTTACTTAAAATATATTCTGTGCCTTGGAAACTAGCAACCTTACACATGTCAATGATTTCATTGTCTGGTGATCTTTTGCTTTTTTCTTATCGCTTTGTTTCATTGCCTGGTTACCCGGGCTCCTGTGTTGTTTGCTGTGAATGGATACGGGCACCTCGTGTGCATCTTGAGTGCTAGGACTCAGCCGGGGTCATAAACTCTCCTGCCCAGTAGCCACTGCTCTGAGGCAGCTTGCAGCAAATCAAAGATGTCCAGAAGGAGGAGCATAGAATCTCTATCAGGTCTCCTCTATTACAAGAAGAGCACCTCTTCTTGTAGGTTGAAGCCAGAAAAGCCCAGCCCGTTGCTGGAGACTTCAAGAGTAGGATCTTTGGGTTTCCATTGCTTTGAGAGAATATCTGAGAAAAAGTGTAAGGTGGCATTTTTAGGGTTAAACCTGTCATGCTATAAGCACAGGGAGGGGTACACAGAGCCAACCACCATTTTGCAACTTAGGATCTGCTCCTTGGAGGACCTGAAGGAATAAGCAAAGGGTTATCTGAACTTGCTCTCCAGGTTTGGGGATGAAATTAGTTTTCTGTGGCTGGAGTTCTCCCCACCTGTTTAGTAAGGAGAAAGAAAATTAGAAAAATTTAAAAATATTTTAAAAAAGAAAAAAGACAAAAAAGAAAACAAAAATTAAATAAAAAAAAAAAGAAAAAAAAAAGGAGGGTAGCCCAACCACCTGCTTTCATTTCATGTGTCTTTGCCCCCAGCTTTGATGGTCGCTCACCTAAGTTACCACCTCTTGGCTCGTTTTGTTAACAACAATCCAGACTTTTCCATCCTGCTAGTCCAGCTGTCCCAACTCATTTGGGCTCGTGGTGGTCCCAGGAAATGGCCATGAGAATGAGGAAAAGACAGATAAGAGACAAGTGTGAGGGCAGATGCAGGTCCTGCCTGTCCTGCTGGGAGGAGAACGGAGCAAGCACTCTAGGGACATTTATTCATACTCCTTACAAAGTTTGTATCACGGGACACAGGGTTGCTAGAGACTAACAACTGGGATTGTCCCAGGCAAGACACTTTCTCCAGACCAAGGCAGCTTGACTGCTTTAGGCACTTTCTCTTGTCTTCCTGCAGCACATACGGCCAAGCTTCAGATTCAGCCGCTGCCGACACCCTGCCCCCAGTCGTGGGCTCCCTAGTCAGGGTCTGACTCTAGGGCTGGCATTCCTGTTTGCCTGTCCCACCTTTGTGGAGGGCAGTGAGTCACCTGGGTCCTTCCAGCTGGGCTGGTTTCCAAGTCCCGGATTCTTCCTGAACCAATTTCCAGTCCTGTGATCAGGAAGTGTATTTCTAAATGTTGAAAAATTCCATTTCTCCTAACATTGCTTGACACGGTTCCAGTAAAAAAGAGTCAAGTAGCCAGTGACTTTGCTGATTAAGTCATTACCTAATTAATATGGGGGACACTTTGAAATGGAAGAAGGAGATTGGATAGGGCAGTGAGAACAGAACCTTCCTTGTGTCAGGGCTGGGGCTTGGGATCCTCTCGTCTGCTGCTTTCCAGGCCAGCATGGTGGTGTCCTCTCAGGGCTGCAGGCTGCATCCTCCACCCTGCCCAGGCGCCCGGGCCTGAGCAGGGGCTTCTGGGTGCACACAGTGGTGGACTCGGCTAAGGGGTGGAATAGAGCAGGAGGGGTGTGGGTGCTGAGGGTGCGCACCAGCTGTCTCTTCACCACTCTGCTGAGAGATGTCCACGGGCCCCAGTGTGGTTTTTAGCTCACTATGTGCCCCGACTGGTCCCACCTCAGTTTCGTGCAGGACACAGGTATTTCCATGATTTTGACCCAATTAGAGGGTAGGTCTACTTATCTTTTGCCTAGATTTCCTGGTCACCAATGTTTAAACTCTATTAATTCCAAGCCCCTGACTTGTGTTGTCCGATTTGTGCATAATGCAGCCACTCCAGGAGAAGATGCTATGTATGTGTGTCTGTGTGTGTCTGTGTTTCCTAATTTAAACAATCCTGATGTTAAAGAGATCTTTAACCCTTAAAGAAACAAACAGACAAAACAGAAACAAAAACAAAAAAGCAAAACCTGTACTGGTGTTTAACCAAACTGAGGAATGCCATAGTTGAGGTAAGTGGACACATAAATTAACCCTTATGAGTTAGATACAACCAATCTAATATCCACTAGTATAAAAGTGGTGACATAAATTTGGACACATGATTTGAGATGTACAAGTGTCACTTCCCCATGAGGAATGTATTCATTATGTATCACAAACATATACTAATAGAAGAAGTTTAAAAAATAAGTCAGCACACAAGCATGATGATTTCCAGAGCAGATTGGTACATTTATGGTATACAGACATGGAAAGATCTCTGAAACATACTTAGTAAAAAAGCAAGTTTCAGAACTGCATCCACTGTGATTCAATTTAAGTCAAGTGAAGAAAGCCAATGCAAACATAAACATGCATTGCTGCAGACGCGTAGGCAGTGCCCGCTCTTGCTGAGGGCAGGAGGGAGCTGGCTGGTGTTCCTGTGCTCATGGGCTCTCTGAGAAGTGAACAGAAGAGCATCTAGATGGAACTTCTCAGATGAGAGGCAATAAGCAAGAGAGCAAGGAGCTGGGAGGATGAGAGAGAGGAAGGCCCCCTCCACCAGATGTCCCTCAGATGCTGGTGCGCCCCAGCCTGCTCCCAGGTTCAGGCTGGTAGTGTGTAAGGGGCAAGCGTGCACAGGGGATGTGTGAGAAGGCATGTTCTGCTGTGTAGCTTGAAATCATAGGAATCCACCCAGCGGAGAAAGGAAGAGCCTGTGGGGACCAGCAGGGCCTCAAGCCCTAGTCTTGGGCCCAGGTCATTACTGTGCCCAGGCTGCATGGTGGCCTCTGGTTTGTTGGTCACTTTGGCATTCTGTAATGTATTTTCCTCATGGATTTAAGCAGAGTCTGTGCTATCTACCTCATACTCCCAACTTTTGGAATAGAATTGTGAAAATTACACTGATTCTATGGATGTTGGTCACTTTGGTCACCTAGAGTTAATTCCTAGTTTCTTTGTTTTATTGTCAGTGCAGTTCTTCTTAATTTCAAAAAATACTGTATTTCAAAGAGTACAACTCTAGAGACAGTTCTTCAGGAGATCCTATACTGTCTATACATTGTTTTCCAAAATCCCAGGACCTAGAGCCAAGCTCTTCTTCCTACAGAACCTGCATGGGTTTGGACATTGGGAAGTCACCACCTGCTATGGCTGCTGTTGAAAACAAAGAGTGGAAACAGCTCAAGAGGAAAATCAAATCAAGTAGTGAGTGAGTTATTCCAGCAGGTTGGAAAAATGCACTAGAATTATTATTTCATATATCAGAGTAGTTCACTAAAAAAGAAGACAATCAATCTGGTATAGAACCATGTGTGATTTAAAAGTGACAGATGAGGCCTGGGTATGGTGGCACATGCCTGTAATCCCAGGACTTGGGAGGTGGAGCAGGATTGTTGAGACTTCAAGGCCAGCCTGGACCTCATAGTGAGCCCTTTTCTTAAAAAGCCAAAACCAAAATCAAACTAAAACAACAACTGACAGGTATTTTTACTAATACCTTCATTGGTGACGTCACCACAAGTCTACTGCAGATGGCCCATGCATACATGGGATCAGACTATATTGTGAATATTTAAAGTTTTAAAAGTTGCAATGAAAGGCCCATTTGTTGCCATTAATCCCCACCTCCATCCCCTGAACACAGAACACATTTATGTCATTGTTTTGGTCACTCTCTGAGGCGAGCTGAGTCTTGTAGTCTTGGCAAGACCCTATTCCCAGCAGAAGGCTCCAGAAGGGTGCGCCCATCTCCTTTTGTCCTGCTGTCCTGGGGCTGCACTTCAGGGCCAGGGGTGTCCAGCAAGAACTTCCATGATGCTTGTTGTCTTGGGCAAGGGCTGGCCCAGTGCTAGATGCTCCCTGTGGTAAAGTGTGAGCTAAAGGGGAAAAACTAACACATAGTCAAATAAAGTGGGTGGAGAGAATCTCCTTCTTTCTTTTTCCCAAAGCTTGAGTGTCAGCTCCCTGTCAGCAGGATTTTGAGTTCAGAGGGAAACAGGCTACAGGAGTGGTAGGAGAGGACCACCTTGTGTTCTACATGAAAGTAGCAGGGCCTCAGTGTTTAAATTAAAGAAGATAGGGTTTTCTGGGTTTGTTTCTGATACTGGGAATTAAACTCAGGACCACTTGCTAGGCAGGTGCCACGTCACTGAGTTATATCCCTGGCCCAAGAAAGTATCATTGAGACTGACAGGTTTAGAAGTTAGAATAGCACCTTGCATGAAAGGCAGGCAGCGTATCAGAGTGAAGATATGTGGGGTCCTCAGAGAGTATGCATTTTGTTTCTGAATAAGTGACTCAGTTACTCTTCTGGGATGAACACACGACACTCAAAATGAAGGAATGCAAGGTTTACTTAGCTCACAGTTGCTGCAGGCTTCAGTCCATATTCAGCTGGCTCCATGGCAGACTGGCACATGGCAGAGGGCAGCAGTTCATGATGGCAGAAGGCAGCAAAACAGCACGAGCAAAAGGGAAGAGCAGAGCAACAATGGCACCAGAGAGCAAGGCTGTCTCTGTCTTGCTCTCTCCTCTCTCTCTCTCTCTCTCTCTCTCTCTCTCTCTCTCTCTCTCTCTCTCTTTCAGAACCAGGGTTCAAACTCAGGACTTGCACTTGCCAAGTAGGCACTTGTGCCCCTGAGCTATCTCCCCAGTCCCGTTTTGTCTCTCTTTCAGTTGCATTCAGGCTATCCACCCCAGGCTGGGTGTAGCACTCACACCCATAATCCCAGCAGTATTCAAACCCATAAATCCAGCAGTACTCAGACCTATAATCCCAGTCTCGGATCATGAGTTAATCACAAATTCTAGGAGTCTGCACATGACTGCATGAGGCTTTGGGGGGGACAAGTAGACACAAACCATAGCAGTAAGTAAAATTCAAACTGCCTGAATGCACATGGACAGGTATGAGGATGAGGCTAGGGGAACGCGGAGGCAGAGCTCAGTGAACCGTCATAGGTTCTCACGACGGTTATCATGGTCCTCAGGTCTAAGAATGTATAGGGCAGGCATCAGGACACGGGAATCAGCCACGCCTCCCCCAGTGCTCTACCCAGTGGCCTGTCACCTTCTGCTGAACACAGCCCTGGCACAAGACTTGGCCTCTGTTGAGGAGAGGCCCTGCCTACCCTCCTGGCTTCTATAACCCTGGACTCCCAGCCCCAGAGGCCTGTAGTCAGGGTCTTCTCACCTGCAGTCTCCTCCCTCCCGCCATTGAACGTGCTCTGACATTTGGGACTCCTGGCTCTACCTGCACATCCTCCTCAGGGCCTGGCTCCTTGGCTCCCAGCTGAGAGGAGTTCACTTGCTCTTGGGCCTCAGCTCCCATCACTGCCAGCCCTTCCCTGGAGCCCACCCCACACCCCCAGCCTTCTGCTCCAATTATCACCTGAGCACCACCACCCTCTCACACGCTGTGTACCTCCCTAACTTGTTTTCTGTCTTCACTAAGACAACACATTTCAGGGGCAGTGGAAGGGCTTTTGTAGTCACTGTTTCTCATGGAGTGCACCTAAACAGAACCTCGAGAATAGTGTGCAATTACTAGGTTTGCGATAAACAAATGAATCCTGTCAACTCCTGTCTGCCTTCCCTTTCCTGCTCTCCATCCAGACAGCGAGGCTCAGTGGTAGGTACAGCTATGTGGTGAGTGCTTACCTAGCACAGAGGCGGCTGCGGTTCCAGCCCAGCACCCAGGGTCAGGCTGTGTGACCTGGGAGGCCAGGCCTTATCAAGGGCCAGAGAGCCGGCTTCTGCCTGCACCTGCTGCTCCTTGACTTTTGCTTCCTCATGGAAGACACAAAAGCCCCCAGGAGCCACCTGGAGGACGCAGCCCGCGGGATGCTGGGGCAAGCTTCCCCAAAGCTGGTGCTTCAGTCTTGCTTTAGTCAGATGATTCTAGGTCTTCCAGCTGAGGACACGGGGACAGACAAGCCATTCCTGCTCTGCCTTTGACCCAGGAAAGCAGGCCAATAGAGAGTTTTGTTTGCTGGCTTATTCATTTATTATATTTATTTATTTTTCAGAAGTGTGGATTGAAGCCCGGGCCTTTGCTTTGAGTGACATCACCATCCCTTTTTATTTTTTATTTTGAGGCAACAGCTCACTAAGTGGTCAAGTTGACCATGCTGGGCCTAAACTTGTGATCTTCCTGTCTTGGTCTCGTAGAATTCTGGGATCGTAGGTATACACCGTACTTCACTTAGTATTCCTTATCTAATCACAATTTTATTTAATTCAACATAATGTAAGATGAAAGTAAATATAGACGCTTTTTTTTTTTTTTCCTTTTCGGGACAGGGTCTTGCTATGTAGTCCAGTCTGGTCTCAAACTCATGGTGCAATCCTCCTGTCTCAGCCTCCTCCATGCCAGGGTTACAGGCATGCAGCGCCATGCTTCTATGTTCTTTTTTTTTTTTTTTGTGGTACCAGGGATTGACCTTAGGACCTTGCACTTGCCAGGTAAGCATTTATTCCACTGAGCTATCTTCCTGGCCCCGCTTCTATGTCTTTAGATCTGAAGAAAATGATTTCAGATGGACATACAGGTCAACAGGGAGAAATAAAGAGTACTGGGAATGATGCCATGTGTTCTCTTGGGAAAAGACATGGATTAGAAAAACACAGGGGTTCTGAAAATCTTAACACTTAGGTCCAACCAACATAGGGGCCGTAAAGGCAGCTGATTCAAAGTTGCTCAGGCCTAGTGTCAGTCCAGGTAAATGGCCCTGGGCAAGCTTGATTGTTTGTCATTAATTCAAGAAACATTTCTTGGTGAGCTATGTGCAAGACACTGTTCTAATGGACCAATCCTTGTCTCCACAGAGAAAACAGCCTAGAATCTAGGGACTTGGAGGTTATGCTTCCTCTCCTGTGAGACAGATGTAACCACTTTGCAGAGTTACTGTGAAGATTAAGTTAAAGCAATTACATTATGGCAAGTGCTGAGCAAAGGCCATGGTGCTGAGTGATATTCGCTAATGTCACCACATCACTTGGTCCTTAGGAGAATCACATTTCCAAGCACCAGTGTCTGCATATGTCAGAAGGAGGGACAGGAGCAGAAGAAGAAAACAAGTAACGAAGTTGCAAGGAGACCCAACTCATGGGCTCAGCGCTGTCTCACTCTCCCTTGGGTTCCTGGATGATTCTGACTTTCTCTCCTTTTTCATCACTGGTACCAAAGGCGGTGACTGCCTCATTTCCAAGGTCATCAGAGAGCTCTGCAGCCTGAGACTGCAGTCAGGACTGGAGGAGAAGCTGCTACTGGCACAGTCCTGTTTCACTGCCGGTTAAGACCCTGGTAGAGGACTAGGTGATGCTTCAGCAGAGGAGGCCAGGGTTGGCTGCCCCTGCTCCAGAGCCCTGTCAACCTCTCTCTTGCTGGGAAGGCTGTGATCTTGCTACACAGGGAGACAGCTGAGAGCACAGACCCAGGGTCTAGTAAACAAAAGAAAAAAAGGTCATTTTGGGCCATTTAATCTAATAATAATAATCCAAAGCATTCAGTACTTAATTAAAATACAAGTTAAAATTACTACACAAATATAGTTGTAATATGGATTGCAAGAGTCAAAAACATTTGCCTTGCCAAGATAAAACACAGTAGGAGTTTAGTAATTGCTCCTTGCTCACAAAGCTGGGATAACAGATTTGTAGGAAAACTGTGATGACCCAGTAAAGAGCAAAGCCAACCTGAATGTTGGGGTTTCAGGTGGGACCTCTTGGAAGGACTCCAAAGGAGAATCTGAGTCAAGGTTATTCAGCAGGGTCATTGAAGGGTAGCGTTAGGGGGATAGTGGGATGGACTCAGGTGGGGTGAGGTGTAGGGCCCGGGGGGTTGGGGGAGCTAGTACTTGGCCACAGCAATGACTGATGATCTGTAGTGGGTGGGCTGTGACCTAGCGAGTGGGCTAGGTGCCCCAGGTCCTAGCAGGGTAGGTGGGGTGGCCGCAGAATGTGGGAATGGACTGTGACTGTTCCCAGAGCTCAGGCAGTTGCTCTGGAAGCTTGGGCAGCTGGGGGTCCGCCCCACCATTATTCTTTTGGTCCTTCTGTTGGTGGGACATGGAGACAATAACCGCATAGAAGCTGAGGTATCAGGGTCGCATGTCTATGTTTCTAGTAGATTGGGGTTTCTCAAGCATAAGAGAGTCAAAGTTCCTAATATCTCAGGAGAAAATGTATTTGAGGGGTGGCATTGGAAGCCCATCTCAGAAGTGCTGGGAAGTTATTTGTTATCCTCTCACTCTGCATTTCAACTATAGAATCAAACCATATTTAAAGCTGGCATAAAATATCAGTATGACATGAACAATCATTGTGCTCATGGGTACTTTTCAGTGGATTAAACAGGATTGGAATCAAATAAAGCAACAAGCTTTGATTTAAGCAGTTTCTGCAACAAAAGTGAGTGTTAAAAAGGAAATTTCTCTAAAAACCTTAATTAGAATAAAAACCAAAACTTACCACCTCTCTTTACTTGCTGTGTGTAGCTCAGCAGTGTCAAGTGCATTGCCATTGTCATGAAACAGATCTCCAGAACGTTTCTATCTTGCAAATGCAAACTCTGTACTCATTAATCCAAGCTCTTCTTTCCCCATCCAGAGAAACCATTGGTAATGGCTTTTGTGTTTTCTGTCTCTGTAAATTTGGCTACATTTAATACGTCCCATGAGTGGAGCCACAGTGCTTCTTGGTTAGTAATTTGCTTATTTCCCTTAGTGTCTCAGTTACTCTTCTCTTGTTGCTGGGACAAATTTAGCTCACAGTCACTGGAAGTTTCAATCCATGCTCAGCTGGTTCCAAGGCAGCCTGGCACATGGCAGAGGGCAGCAGTTCATGGTGGCAGAAGACGCAAAACAGCAAGAGCAAAAGGGAAGAGCAGAGGCAATGGCGGCACCAGAGAGCAAGGCTGTCTCTCTCTGTCTCTCTTGTGTTACATTCAGGCTCTCTGCCCCAGGCTGAGTGTAGCACTCACACCCATAATCACAGTGATTATGGGTTAATCACAAACTCTAGAAGCCTATCCCATGACTGTGTGAGGCTTTGGGGGGACAACTAGACACAAACCGTAACACTTAGCATACTATGATGGTTCATTCAGGTTGTAGCATGTAAAGAATTTTCTTCCCTGTTAAGCCTGAATAATATTCCACGCTATATGTACAGCATATGACACTGTGCTTATCTATTCATCCTTTGATGGACATTTGCGTTGCCTCCACTTTTTGGCTCTTGTGAATGGCTTTGTGCAGAATGTGAATAAACAAATAAGTATCTTTTGAAGATCCAGTTTTCAACATTTTTGAGGAATTAGGTCCACAAGTGACATTGGTGGATCAAATGGTACTCCTCTTTTAAATTTTTAAAGAAATTCCACAGTGTTTGCCGTTTTGGTTGCATCATTTTACACAATGGCACAAGGCTTCCAGTTTCCCTATATTCTTGCCAATATTTGTTACTAAGTTGTGTTTTCTACCTATCAAATTCATTTACTGAAGCCCTATTTCCTTCTGTGATAGTATGTGTGTGTGTGTTTGTGTGTATGTGTATGTATGTATATTTGTTTATTATAGTTCTTTCAGACTGTTATGGTTTGTGTCTAGTTGTCCCCTCAAAGCCTCATGCAGTCATGCGGTGGGGACTTCTAGAGTTTGAGACTGACTCATGATCCACTGGGATTATGGGTTTTAGTACTGACAGGATTATGGGTCTTAGTACTGCTGGAATTATGGGAGTGGCCTGAGGTGGAGAGCCTGAGGCAGAGGGCCTGAATGTAATATAAGAGAGACAGAGAGACAGACTCTCTCTCTTGCTATTGTTGCTGTTCCACTGCCATGAACTGCTGCTCTCTGCCATGTGCCAGTTGGCCTTGGAGCCAGCAGAGTATGGCCTGAAACCTCTAGTAACTGTGAGCTAAATAAACCTTTCCTTCCTTCATTTTGGGTGTTGGATATTTGTCCCAGCAACGAGAGAAGAGTAACTGAGACAGGATCTCTAGGTCCAGTGGTTACCACAAGCAGCATAAGGGGTAAAAAGTATAGAAACCACATAGGAAACCAAGTGTCTGGTGTGGGGAGCTATAGTTAGGAGAATAAGGTCATGCAGCAATGCCATGAGGACACACTTGGGGCCCTGATACCAGTTTGATCCTTGGCTTCCATTTAAGTCATTACTCCAAGCTTTAACCCTGGCTCCCAGGTCACTGTGTGTGACACTAGGTAGATCATCAAGATGAGGAGGGGACCCCACCCTAGGCCCATCTGACTTTCTCCAGCTTTTCCCAGCTGGGAGTTGCTGCCTTCTAAAGACCGGCCGCAGGCCAGCAAGATAGCTCAGCATACTAACTGCCTGCGTAGGCGAGCCCAGGGACCAGGGTTCGATCCCTGGCACCATATGTTCTGCTGCTCCTACTCCTGGGTGTGCTGAGCTGGCTATGGAGTCTGAGCATGGTGGTGCACATCTATAATCCCAGCACTGGGGAGGTTAAAAACAGGAGAGTCACTAGGAGTCTCAGCAGGTAGTGAGACTCCACACCAAATACATACATATGCATATTGAACCCAGTTGGGAGATGCACGAAGGGATTAGAAGGGAGAAGACCAGAGAGTGAGCAGGGCTATGGATAGAGAACCAGAAGGAGGCCTGGCAGGTTGGGATCAGAGCTTCAGCCTGTCTCTGAGACCAAGATGGGTGAACCTCCCGAGCCTTTCTCCTTCCAAGTGCCCTCACCCCTATCCCAACAGCCATCTCCATGTCTGGTGCAAACCAGCAAGTTCCCATTTCCTCCTGTAGCTGGTGGAGATGAACCTCTTGGGCTATGAACAGAAGTGTGTGGAGGCCCCAGAGCAGAGATGCACCCTGCTGCGCTGCCCACCAAAGTGTAAAGTGAGGTGGCCATGTGCCCAAATGCTAGATCATCAGTGCTCTGCTCCAAACCCTTCCCAAGTTTATAAGAGATGCCAGGTCACTGGTGATGATGCTGGGGGCGACTCGCCTTCACACACGGCAGCTTCCAGTCTGTACACTTCCCTAGGACCTGGGACCCAGAGGTACCCTGGGCCTCAGAGAAGCCTCTCCTACTGGGACACGATGAGAGCCAGGATGCAGTTTGGGTAAGGGCGAGGGGGCTTCTCCAGCTGTCCTTCCTCCTGGTCTTCCTTTGCTAGCTGCTACCCTGGGAATGGCCCTGGACCTGTAAGCCCTGATGTGGGCCTCCTCAGCCCTCAAGGTCCATCACTCCAGGCCTCCCCAAGGGAGGAGTCCTCAGCCCTGACCTCATTCCACCTGCCAGGTTTGAGAAGAGAGTCCTGACAGAATGTTCAGCTCCTGTGGGCAAGGTGTCCTGCCCACACCTTCCTGTGAGGCCTCTGGAGGGCAAGACTGGCTCAGGGGTGGCTTGCATCCTCATGGTCTCAGCAGAACAAAAGTAACAAATTAGGCTCCCAGAGGAGGAGGAAGAGGTACTGAAATCATAGGACTGGTCGGCAGATGCTGGGGTGCCCTGCCTTTAGGTAGGCCTTGGCCAGATTTTACCCTGGCTACCTTCTGTACTCTGTCAGCCAGAGGACCCTCCTAAACTGAGATTTTTTTTTTTTTTTTGCATTTAGTACAGGGTTTACAGGGTCTTACTACATAGATTGGACTTGTAGTGATCTGCCTGTGTTCGGCCTTCCAAGCGCTGGGATTACAGGCTTGTGCTACCATGTTCGGTCTCAATCTTCATCTCAGCGGCCCCCAGGGTGGGGCTGGCATGGCACGCAGGTGATCGAACCTGGCTGCTGTGCTCTGCCTAAGCAGGCACTTTAGTCTGCTGAGCTATCTGGCCAGGCCCCTGTAATTTGAGAAGCGTTCTTTTTTTTGACTGGCTCAGGCTGCCTTAAGGGCAGGTGTGGTGCAACATGTGATGCTGGGGATTGAACTGCTGTCCCTTGACCCTGACTGGTTTTCCTCAGGAAGGCACTTTACACAGATGAGCTAACCCGCCAGCCACTCTAGCTGAGTGCTGAGTTATCTGTGGGGCATGCAGAGGAGACTGGAGCAGGAGAGGTGGGAAGGAGGAGCCTGCCTGGGTGGGGTGGGGGCTTTATTTTCTTTTTGGCAATATACAATTGTGAAAAGGATAAGAGAGTACTATGGGCAAAGTATGCCAATAAATAGGTAACAAAATCAAATAAATTTCAAGACAGACACAAGCTGCTAAAAATGCCTCAAGAAGACATAAAAAACTTTTAGTTCTAAAACAAATACAGATATTAAATTACAGTTTCACAACTTCCTACAAAGAAAAGTGAAGCCAGGGTGCCTTCATTGGTGAGTTTAGTCAAGCATCTTAAGAAGGAATGACATCTATTATTATAAATTTTTTTAAAAAATATAGAAGAGGTGGAACGTCATAATTCATTCTAGAAATACAGTATCATACTCATGTGAAAAGTAGAGAAAAACATCCTTTATGAACACAGATGAAAATAATCCTCCCAAAAATCTGTAAACTAACTCCCACAACATTCAAAAACAAAATATACCATGAACAACTGAGACTTATTTAAGAATGTAAAGTTGGCTTAACGTTTGAAAACCTATTAATGTGATACAACATTATCAACAGAATAAAAGCCAAAGCACACATCCATCTCACTAGACACGGAAAAAGCGTTTGACACAATCTACAGTCTTGCCAGGGCAAACATACTCAGTAAACTAGGTGTAGAAAGGAATTTCCTTAAACTAATAA
>PVKN010025244.1:0-14148 GCA_004027915.1 Capromys pilorides | reverse complement strand
TTGTGCTCACTTTTGTAGCCCCTAGGCTGGTCTGGAACTCACAGTGGTCTTCCTATCTCAACCTCTGAGGGCTGGGAACACAGGCATGCCCTACCTTGCCCGCTTTTCCCAGCAGTCTTAAATACAGATGTCTGTAGGGCTGGGGCTGGAGCTCAGTGGTAGAGCCCTTCCCCTTCCTGGTGAGAGGTCTGAGGTTCCATCCACAGCGCTGTGAGCAGCAGCAGCAAACCTGGGAAGTCCAGTATGAAATAAGAAACACCTGACTTAAAGGCATTTTGTTGGTATGTGTAACGCTAGTCGTTGTTCTCTGAATAATATAAAACTCTTGGAGAATGGGCAAATGACTTGAACATAGCTATGAAAAAAAAAAAAAAAGTGTCCTGCTCGTCAAAGTTTCATTTTGTTCAAGAAAGAAACAGGCTTCCTTTACTTTTTTCTGCCAGATTTTTGTCTTTTAGCCTCACCCTCGAGGTTGCTTTGACCTTTGAAATGTACTTTTTCATAACTGACACGTAACTGGCTGCTGTTGGATTGTCCCTGGGTTCGTTAATATTAACTGTGCACTTGACTAGATTAAGAACCTGCTGGAGAGGCGACTGTATCTGGAGATCGTGCTGCTCGGCCCTGGGCTGTCCACTGAGGCCTGCAGCTGACAGGGCCCACGCTGGCGGAGAGACTCTCCTAGGGCTCCTCCCTGCTCTACCTGCTGCCTGCCCCCAGAAACCGAGCAGCTTTGCCGTTGCTTGTGTCCCCCCATGGTGCTCCTGCCTTAGTACTGGCCAAGGACTAAGACCTCTGAGCCTGAGGAGAAACGACCCTCCCTCCTGTAGGTCGTGGGGCTCAAGAGTTAAGTCCTGGAAGCAAGAAAGCTGAGTCACAAACGTAAGCCCCTGAGCACTATTATTAAACAGGCCTACGCTCCCTCATCAGCCTTTTACCCTTGCTTTGTTGTATCGAAGGACCTAGATGATGGATGACTGGCAGCCAGAGACAGGAAGCCCAAAGTGGTACTACCTCCTACGATGCTGCCTCCTGCAGAAGACAGCTGTGTCTTGGAAGATCTTTGAGGAGGAGCCCACAGGCGCTGGAGCAGGGGAGAGCCTGTGGGTGGACAGGGTGAGGAAAGGTCAGGGTTCAGGAGGGTTGGTTGGTGGCTACTGGCACTGCTGATGGGTTGTGAAGCATCCTTTGGTTCCAGAGAGCTCCATGTTTGGAGTTAAAGGGTTCCTGCCCCAAGCCATGACCTTGGGATTCTCCACAACAGCTCGTCCTTGGGTGGGTTTTGCCCTTGAACAGAGTTTCCTGCACTGTGCTGCATTTCAGTCCCGCCTTTAAATAAAGAAGGGGAAAGGAAGCTTTGCAGGATGGTGGCACTGCAGTCTGGTGGGCCCTGTCCTGGCTGGGGCTCCGCGACACCTATAAGACACAGAAGTGTGGTGCAGGTTAGTGCAGGAAGAACAAGCTGCATTTATGAAATAAAAAAGGCCGGTGGTGTGTCCTTGCTTGGAAACTGGATGGCCAGTGGGGGCAGTGAAACCATGGCAAAAGCAAAGGAAGTAATTGAGTGATGAAATTTGCTGAGGTTCTTCTGGGCATCCTTCTGCAGGTCCCTGTCAGCCTGAGAACTACACAAGCATATGGTATGCTCAGTATGCATGGCAGGGCAGCCCAGCCAGAGATTCACTTCTGAGGACCCCTGGGGTAAGAACTTGCATTGATCAATCACAGCGAAGAAGTGAGGCCTCCCCAGGTGCACTCCTAGAATGAGAAAGCGCTCCCGTGGGCTGGTAGAGCTCTAGAAACTGCCTCGCCAAGGATGCCAAACGACAAGAGCCCCTTCTGTAAGAGCAGCCTGCACCTCAGCAGAGAGCAGCTGGTTGATGAACTCTGGCAGAAGCAGCTGAAGCAGAGTGCAGACTTCACTTCTAGAAAATTGGAAGAGGAGAGGACAGTGGAGTTCTGTTGATTTGTTTGTATGCTTGTTTTGAACAGACAAAGAAGTGCATGTTTGTATGCGTAGGTGAAAGGACCGACTGGTGTTGAAGAAGGGAGAAGTGAGTGAAGAGGTGAAGGAGAGTTTCCTTTCTTGCCTGTCTCAGCAGCACAGACATCAGTGGTGAAGCCAGTCACTGGGAACTCAGTGTCACATGGTAGTAAGACGGGTCACATCTCTTCTTATTTGGTGGACAGCTCTAGTATTTGGGCTCCTGAGCACCTGGTAGCCATTGGGGCTGCAGCAGATGTTGCAACCCAGGTGTTCTAGTCAGGGTTTTACTAGAGGAACGGATATAATACAAGGAACAGATACAACACAAAATGTGTCAGTCTGAGGCAGATGGGGAAGTGTGCTGAGAGTGTCTGCACATATGTCCACATGGGTTCGAACCCCACTCCTGGTACCAAATTCTGTTTAAGTTACTTTTCTGTTTTTGCTGGGACAAATACCCAACACACAAGCTTAGAGGAGGAAAGGTTTATTTAGCTCACAGTTACTGGAGATTTCAAGACACCGCCCCTGCTTTACAGGGACTGGAGGAGAGGCTGGGGCACTGCCATGTCTAAGATGATCTGCTCCATACCACTGTGCAAAACGGTTTAACGGTTTGCACCTCTGTTGGCCATGCCCCCTCAAGCCCCGCCCTTCAAGCTACGTTCTTGACAGCCCCATGATTTACATGAGGTTTTGGGGGGACAACTAGTTACAAACCACAACATCAGGTGACAAGTGTGGAATCACACTTTTGGCTTCTAAGGGCAGAGAAACATTAGAGAAATGTTGCCAACAGTGGTGGCTATTCAGCATCGAGATGTTTTTATAAATCTCCCCCTCTACTTTAGTGGCATCTTTTATCACTGGCGCTATACAAAGTTTTGTTGTAGTGAATGCAATGTTGAATTTACTGATTGTGGCTCGGGTTTGACATCGAAAGGCTTATCAAAAACAAACAGGTGCCAGCCTCGCCGACACATTCTCAGTGTTGTTTATTTTTCTTTCTGCTCTAAGTTCAGTGTCTGTTCACCAGGACCCAGGGAAGGAACGTGTCACACAGTCCTACTTGCTGACCACATCTGACCAAAGTTCAAATCATGGGTTCCTTTACCCCCACAAAATGAAAGTGATGGTTGATGGATGGGTGGTGGATTAATTATTGATTGAGGCAGGGAAGTCACTACAATCCTTGGCTGACCTTGAACTTGTGGGCCCAAGTAACCACCTGGTGTCAGCCTCCTGAGCAGCCAGGACCTCAGGTGGAACAAGAGAAAGCATTAGGATGTAACTTTCAGGGGACAGAGAAGCCCGATAAGTGACGCAGGATTTCCTTGTAAACCTCTAAATCTGGGATGAGAACTTGAAAGTTATGCATAAGAACCTGCCCTCCTCCTGCCCTTCTGCTTGGTTGGGCAAATGTTCTCGGTTATCTGCAGTGACTTTACATTGGAATAGTTGAGACAACAACAAAAACCCAAAACAGAAACCATGCGGTTTTGACTTTTAGAGTTTTATTTAAAAGTCCTAAATGTGTTTCTGGGAAGATACATTTAAAAGTTCTCAAGTCTAACTTTTAAACAGAACTCAGAATCCTCATTTAACCTCAAGTGTTGCAGGGTGCTAACTAATAGCTGGATTTTGTGGAAAAGGCTTCCAAAAGTGGGCATAGAATTTTTTCCCTCCCTCCCTCTCTCGCCTTCTTTTCCTCTTTCCTCTCTGGCCACCTCCCTGTCTCTCTCTTCCCCTCTCCTCTCTTCTCTTTTCTCTTTTCTGCAGTGCTGGGGTGGAATCCAGGTGCTAAAGTCAACAGAGAACCCTAGCTGAGCTCCACTACCAGCCCTGGGATGTAGATCTTCAGATCACCTCCTCAGGTCACCTGGACTGAGTCCCATCAGTCAGGACAGCTGCCTACAGACTCCATTTGTAAAGAACCTAGCAGTTCCCAAAAGATGATTTCCCAGAAGCTACCCAGTTCTTTATTTTTTTGTCTTTTTGACACAGGGTCTCGCTATGCAGTTCAGGCTGGCCTTGAGTTCACTTGTGTAGCCCAGGCTGATCTCAAACTCACACTGATCCTCCTGCCTCAGCCTCCCAAGTGCTGGGATTACAGGCATGAGCCACCATTACCCAGTTCTTAAACTTTGCTATGAGTTGCCTTTGGTCATATCCCATGAAAGATACCCACTTATCTCACAGGAGTGTGTGTACTTGCCAACTAGCAGGACAGCTTACGCTGAGGACCTCCTGGCGGATGGGCCCTGGTAGGGTGGGGACATCAGTGGGCTGTGCTTTATGAACGTGCCGCGGAGTGCGGAGAGGCACACATGCTACTCTTCCTGCCTGGAGTGCGTCACGCTGGCTTCCCACATTCAGCCTCTACTGGTGCCCTAGAAGTGACTGTGGGGTCCACTGAGGGATGTTGTGCCTCCCTGCCTCTTCCACCTTACTCCCTAGCTGCCTCAAATGAGTGTCTGGTCGCATCCAAACTAGGCAGCAGGCCATGTGGAATGAAGGTGACTAACATGGCTTCCTAATCGTTTGAACCTCTGCAGAAGAAACAGCTGTACCTCAGCCCTTAGGACTTGATGCCAGAAGATCATTAAACCCAGAAGCGGACCTACTGGTAGAGGGGCCCAAGGGGCATTGGAGAGCTTGCCCTCGGGATGGCCTAACGTGGGACAGGCACGCAGACATGAACTGGTGATGTGCTCCTTGCTCAAGTAACACGATGCAGAAGATGCACAGGGCGTGGGTAGGGGGCAATCTATGCCGACCTCTGCACGCTAGTTTGGGACCTCGGCTTCACCCAGGGCGTATGTGCAGGGGGGTGATCAAGACTTCAGGAGCCAGGAGTGCTTCCCTGCCAGGCTTGCTTGGCCTGCTTGCAGGGACAGATTTGCTCTGATCTGTATTTTGGTCACCTCTAGAGACAAATTTGAAAAGCTCTTGCTGCAATGTTGAAAATCTACTTTGAAACTGTTCCAAGGCAGCTGCCCAGCAGGGAAGGCAGCACAGTGCCCTCTGGGAACCCCGATGCGCCAGCAGTGCTACCCTAAGAGAACAGCGGTGTCTCTCACCAGACGCGCACCCTCGCCGCCGGTGGTTATGCTAATGCCTACGAACGTGTGCGTTGGTTCATTAAGGGTACCAGGTGGCTGATGCCTCTCAGTTAAAAATCAGTGTTTCCATCTGCTTCCTGTAAATCAGTTACTTCTCCATTTTGTACTGGCTTTATTCCTGATATTTCTTCTTAAAGTTAGCCTCTTTGAATTTAGAGATGAGGAAATGAAGCTAGTTGACTGGATGGCTGGAATCTTATAATGAGAAGGGACTATATGCAAAGAAATCTTTGGGGCTGGTGGTAAAGCTCAGTGGTATGCATAGGGTCCTGGGTGTTTTCCCAGCACTGAAAAAAGAAAAAGAAAAGAAAATATGTAAGCAGCATGGTAATTATTACGTGATACAGGACATTATGTTCAATGTTGAATTTCCATTTGTCATCATCTAGTAAAGTAGGGCAAGATTAGTACTGATGTGAACTCTTTAAGAGAACTTGTTAAGAAGCTAAGCGAATCTACCAATGGAATCTATGTGAAGTATCTTATAAAATTGTCCCAGCTTGAGGGATGCGAACTTCAAGTGTACCCTTTACATTTTTCTTCCTTTGGCAGATTTGAAACACAGGACAAATGCAGGACAAAATGTCACCTGGGCAAAGTTGTCACTGGTCATTTGCTTGCCCCGGCAGCTCTCTTGCCATTTGGGAATGACTTCCTAATTTATGGCCTTCAAGCTCTCAGCAGATGTCTACAAAGGGTGCCACCCGAAGGGTCACCTATCCTGCCGGTATGGGGTGGCAGCTCAGTCCCCACTGTCCTGGCCAGGCTGGACCTCACAGCTGTCACTAAGATCCTAGTCACACTTCGAGTAAATCCCCAGGAAGGCGCATGAGTGCATGCCTTTTGGTGCTTCCGTGTACAAGGAGGAGATCTTGGCAAGGTGACGTGTTGCCTAACATGTTTTCCAAGCCCGGGATGTAGCTGAGAGAGAGCACAGGCCAGCTGTTAGAGTACTGGGTTTCAGGCTACCTGGCCTTGAACTCTCCTTGCAAGATTTATTAGCCATATGCTCCTGGGCTAGTAACTGGGATCCCTTCGTGTCATCGATGTCCTTGCTTTTAAAATAGGACTCACCATGTGCCAGGAACTATTCAGTATGTGCTGCTGCTATCAGTACCAATGGTATTCTGTCTGTTAAAGCCTAGAAATGGAAATGTAGGTTTTAAAAAGTGCTGTGGCATGGTGGGGATTGCCCATAGTCCCAGAACTTTGGGAGGCTGAGACAGGAAGATCACGAGGTTGAGCCCAGAATGGGAATCTTAATGATGTAATAAGACCCTATCTCAAAACAAAAAAAAAAATTTAAAAAAATTAAAAAATAAAGCAGGCTGGAGACCTAGCTCAGTGCAAAGGCTCTGGGTTTAATCCTCAGTACTATTTGGAAAATGACAGAATTTATGAAGATGACAAAAATGTACAACTTCTCAATTGAACCTTAAAAGTTACTATTTGAAAAGCACTAGAAATGTTGACCCTTAGCATTGTCTTATGAGGGTCCTGAGTGCTTGAAATGTAACGTTCAGAAACAGTGAATACTTGGAGCCAGGGAGATAGCTCAGTAGCCTAAGCGCTTGCCTGGTGAGCACAAGGTCCTAGGTTCAATCCCCAGTACTGCAAAAAAAAAAAAAAAAAAAAAAGTAATAGAAATGATGAATACTTTCTTTTCTTTTGAACCAGAGTTTTTATGGGAAGGGAGATGCACAGGATGGAATCTACCAATAGAATCTACAACAATTATCTTACAAATTAAAACCTTTGGGTGGGCTGGAGCGTGGCTTCAGTGGATGGCGCTCTGGCTTCTGAGCCCCGAGTCTGGCCTTGGAGCTGGTGTCCAGCACAGAGGTGCGTGGGATTTGGCGCCAGGATCATCCTGCTCAGGCCTTGCTCTGGCTCCAAATCTGCTGGTGTATTTTAGCACACAGCTTTGCATAATAGGGAAAGGGCAGGTCTTCCAAGCTTATTGTCACACAGGCACAGTCCTTAACTCTCCTAGCTACTGGTGGACACCTTGGTTTTAATGACTTCCCACGCCTGCCTTTCATCCCCACCTTGTCTGTTATACTTTGACCAGGCTTGGGGAGTCACTGTCTTGTAAAAAATGCTATCCTTTGTTAACTGGGACTTTTTTCAGTGTCTATCTTGTATTTATCAGGAGCTGAGATGTATCGTGTAGGAAACTATTCTCCCTTCCCTTTTCCCTTCAGAGACAGGTCTGGAAAAAGAGGAGAAACTTAAAGGGAGTTCTCTGCTTTGGTGTATCCACAGCCAGAGGAGCCTAGTGCTTTAGAATTTTAAAAAATAAGAGGCTCCTCAGGGAGAAACCATGCAGCAGCCTGAAAAGCATCAGAAGACGCTGGAAACCGAGAGATGGCTGGAGGCACGGGTGTGGGCATGGGTCTGGCGAGGAAACCATTCTGAGCACCAGTCTTGGGAGCAGGATGGGCACAAAGCCACCGAGAGGAGCCCCAGGCCCAGGCCTTGCCCCGCCAGCCTACGTGGACACTGGGCCCCTGCTGGCATACGCCCGCACAACCCTCCAGGTCTGAATTCGGAGGATTTACGGTCCCACAACCATGTATCCTCCTGCTCTAGATTCCAGTACACTTGCTCTTTGACAGCTTTAAGTGATTTTTCTATTTAATGTTTTCCCTGTGACGTTAGAAGCTCCCCTCAATAAGAAACCATTCTCTTGTATTTAGTGCTTTATCCTCACTCATAGCAGACTTGAGAATATAAGATGTGCTTAGGAAGAATTTATTGAAGAATGGAAAGAGATCCCCAAATTCTCATCAATAACGTGACACAAGTGGCCCGAGCCGGTGTCTCCCCTGCTTGGAAGGCTTATGCAGGTCGATTCCAAATTCAAGGCCACTCTCGGCAGTTAGGTGAGACAGTGTCTGAAGAAAACAGAACACAAACAAAAGGCAGCAAGAGGCGCCAGCCCTTCGGGCTCCAGCAGCAAGCATTTCCGAGGTACCTGACTGCTAACGGAGGCGGTCAGCCCTGGGCACACAGACGCCAGGCGGTCCTCGCAGCCTGGCTTAGGTCTGTATTTGTCATTTTGCAAGCTCAACTTTGCGTCCACTCAGGGCAGCTTCATTGTCATAGCAGCGACCAGTGATCAGATGGTTTGTGACACCACTCGAGGCAGTGAGGCTCGACTTTGCTCCAGTGCCTGGGGCCTGGGGTGCACTGCGGCAGGGCCCCCTCCCTCGGGTGGTGGCCAGGAGGAAGGGCTTCAGTGCAGGTGCTGGCCCCACCCCACCCAAGGAGGCGCACTCCTTTCCCTGGCTCTTCTCTGCTCCTCACCCTTGGTCTTAGTTATGGTTTGTATCTAGTTGTCCCCGCAAAACCTCCTGTAAATCATGGGGCTGTCAAGTGGGCAGCTATAGGGGCGGGGCTTGAGGGGCTTGGCCAAGAAAGGAACAAACCGTTAAACTGACAGCGCGAGCTATCAGAGGCCACCCCCCCCCCCTTATAAAGCAGGGGCATCATGTTGAAACCTCCAGGAACTGTGAGCTAAATAAACCTGTCCTCCCCTAAGCTTGTGTGGCGGGTATTTGTCCCAGCAATGACAGAATAGTGACTATAACATTCTTCATTCCCTGGTCCTGCCCATCAGCAGCAAATCTCCCATCCCGGACAGTCTCCCACCCTGCAATGACCAATGAATGGACAAAGAGGTGGAAGAATCCTACAATCTCTCTGCCTCATGGAAAGAACAACGGTGTCAGTCAGTTGCTGCTGGAGGTGAAAAGCGAGAGGAGCAAAGGTTGCTGGGAACTTTCCTGGGGAAAGGCTTGGCCAAAGTATAGCAGACAAGGTAGGGATGAAAAGCACGGTTGGGGCGCCATGCACGGTGTCCTCGGCTGTTCATTCTTGGATCGTGCACGTCACCACATAATTATTCATCAGGTGAAAAAGTGCTGTGCTTGATATTTGAACGTGGGCAGGGTTGATCGTGACTTCTGCCTTGCTGTTGTCTAGAAGGTTGTCTAACATATTTCCTGTTATCTTCCTTTCAAAATGTAGTTTGTCCAGAATTTTTATGAATGAAGATTAGCTTGCAGGAAACTTTAACTAGTGAGCTAGTCTCATGCCTACCTCTAATTAAGCCATCTTTTCCCAGTGATGGTGTATTTTTCTTTTTAAAAACATTACATTTTAATTATCTTGGAGTAATCTCTCAGATTCCAGTACATTGAAGACATTTTGAAAAAAATAAAATTAGACTTGTTGCATTTTAGTATGCTGATAGAAGCTTCACAGAATTGAAAGAACTTATTAGAAAAAACATTTTGCAAATATGTGTTGTCCTGGGCAGGCTGTTGTGTTGCATGCTGACAATACCAGGTAGTAGGGAGACTGAGGCAGGAGGACTGAAACTCTCTGCCCAGCCTGAGAAATGTAGTTACTTAGGAGACCTTGTCTCCAAAGAGAGCAAAACCGAGGGTGTAGCTCAGTGATACAGTGTATTCCTGGCATGTGTGTGGCCCTCGGTTGGATTCCTTTAGAGAGAGAGAGAGAAAGAGAGAGAGAGAGAGAGAGAGAGAGAGAGAGAGAGAGAGAGAGAGAGAAGCACTACATTGTGCCATATAATAATGTGTCTGGAACAACTTGGTCCTTGTACATGAAGACTGGCCCCCAAATACTGTGAAGCCACAGCAAAAATGACAGACCTGGGATTGGAAAGTGCAATGGCGTGAAGACTTCACTGATGGAAGTTCAGTCATTGGTAGTGGAAGAAAACACTTAGATTTCCATAACTTGGGTCAGAAAGGAGGGAAACTGCATTTCCGTAAAAGTGATGTGTAGGGAAAAACTTGCTGTTCCCACTTGCTGTCTAGAATGTATCTAGTTTGTCCTTAGCTGACATCGAAGACTCAAGCCTATTCCTGGAGCCACGGTCTAGTTGGAAACCTGCCTGCACCATTCGTCTGCTTGTGGTTTGCTGGGGACCTACACAGGAAGACCTAGGCTTATTCTGGGACAATCATGACAGTGGCAATTACAGGTAGCTGCAGTCATGTCAGGCTGAATCAGAAAAACAAAGGATAAAATATTTTTTTAAAAGACTGAATCTAAAGATAACATGAGGCCTAAGAGATAGCTCAGTGGACTAAAGTGCCTGCTTAGGCAAGGTTAGTCGAGCTCAGGGACTGGGGTTCATTCCCTGGCACCACATGCCATGCCAGCCCCAACCCAAGGGCAGGCTAAGCCGGCCAGAGTCCAGGCGTAGTGGTGCACTCCTGTAATCCCGGTGCTGGGGAGGCTAAAAGCAAGAGGATCACTGAGTCTGAGCTGTGCAGTGAGACCCTGTAACAACCAAATAATTTTTTTAAAAAAACAGTAAGATAAAGACAACAGAAAGGGCTGGTGAGATAGCTCAGTGGACTTAGCGCCTGCTTAGGCAAGTGCAGGGACTAGGGTTCGATCCCTAGCACCACATTCTACACTGGCCCCACTGTGGGGCCCACTGAGCTGGCTACCAAGTCTGGGCATGGTGGCGCACACCTATAATCCCAGCCCTGGGGAGGCTGAAAACAGGAGCATCACTACGAGTTTGAGCTGCTTAGTGAGACCCTGTATCAAATGCATTAAGTTAAGTATATAAATAGAATAAAGATAACACAAAATACATTTAATTTTCTAAGACTTGTTCTTTTCTCTAAGCTCTTGGCATGAATTTAGCTGATAAAGATAAACCTCTTGCTGCTCCAGTCTGGCACATGTTTTGTGAAAAATCCAGCCCACGCAGGAGCAGAGAAAAATGCAAAAGAAGAGGAGCAGATAATGCTTCTGGCTCCTTCTGTTTAGTTTAGAGCCATGTGGCGTTTTATGATGTTGAGTCGGGAGGTGTAACTGGTTTTCTTCTGTTGCTAATAAGATCTGTTCTCAGGCAAGTCATTTGCAACTGAAGCCTCCGGGTCTTCTTTTTTCTCCATCTATAAAATGAAACCAACCCCCAAGGCCATTTTGGCACAGGGGTGCTGACCATCATTCATCCCGGAAGACTCGTGCCCCGCCCAAGCTCACCTTTTTTGCCATACGTGCTTGTTAACTCAACATTATCCTTCCAAGGCAGAGGGGGGGAGGGAAATTTACCTCTCAGCTGGGCCATTGTGAGAAGGATAAATCTTTTCTAGAAATAGTGATATCTGTATTAATTAAAGATAAATATCATTTGGTGGTCATGCTGGGGATTGAACTTGGCCACTGTGGAGTGCTATACCACTGAGCTACTCCCTGGTCCCCAATCTCCAATTTCAAGTAAATTTAAGACTATGTGAGTCAGATAAAAAAAGACAAATACGGAGTCTAGTGTAGTGGAAAGCCTTGGGCCGGTCTTGATAACGACGCCTCTTGACCACTGAGGCACAAGAATTTATGCTGCTACCGAGCAGGGAAGGTAAGAAGGTGCTAAGAAGCATGGATAGATAGCAAGCACTACGTTCAGAAGAAGGACAAAGGAGGCACCAATGGTGTGTCCCTGAAGGAAGCAGGGACGGGAGGTCTAGGTCCCAGGAAGCACAAGTTGGAGTCCACTCTGACCCACCCCTGGTGTCCTGGGCGAGAACCATACAGAGCTGTGGCCAAGGGCGTTGAGATGCATCACCTTTCTTTCTTTCTTTTTTTTTTTCTTCTCTGTATTTAGGGCAGCATCTACAGGGTTTTCAGGGTCTCACTTCATAGATCAGACTCAGGATTCTCCTCTTTACAGCCTCTCAAGCACTGGGATTACAGGCTAGCATCACCAAGCCCAGTCTCAATTGCTCTCTCAGTGCCCCCAGGGGCAGGGCTAGCACGGCTGACCCAGGATCGAACCCCTGGCCACTGTGATTGCCTAAGCAGGCCTTTTAATATGCTGAGCTATTTGGCTGGCCCAGAAGGAATTATTATTATTATTATTATTATTATCATTATTATTTTTGGTGGGGGGCAAGTTTTGGCTGCCTTAATGGCAGGGAGTAGAGCAGCTTGTGGGGCTGGGGTTCGAACCACGGTCACCAGTGCCTGACTGCATTTACCAAAGCAGCTGTTGCAATAACTGAGCTACAGGTCAAGCCCCTGTCACATCATCTTAAGAGCACAGCTTGAAGTACCCGGAATGAAGATCTGCAGTGCGACAAGTGGATTATCTTTTCCAGGAACGCTGAACTTTCCACACCACTGCTGGCCACCAGGTGTGGGAATGCAAACGCCTGGCTTCCAGAACAGTCCTCAGTGGCCTTGAGGACCAATAGCCAGAGAGGCCCACGCCGGGAACAGCTGGCCAGGCTCGCTTCCTAGAACAGGACTCGACCCAGCAGGGAGGTAGATGCCCCGAGATTCCACAGCCGTAGTAGGAAGCCCTCTGAGGTCTGTGCTTGTGGAGCAGATCCCCCTGGTTACACCCTTAGGGACTTGAACCTCAAGTGCACCGTTACCTGAGACACTTCCGCTCACGTCATGCCCAGGGCTTGGCCACCCTGAAGCTGCTCCTCAAACACTGCCCTGGCGGAATGGTGGCCTTGTGCCTGCTGCCCCCCAACCCTAGCAGAGCAAGCATTCTTGGGTTCCAAGATGATTAATTATCCTGCAAATTCTTAGCCAGATCACACAATTGACTGCTAATAGTTATTATAATAATAACAATAATAACACATTCTATTTTGTTTTTCTGTAATACACTTTCCAAGGTGCACGTCCTTAAGCGTTATCTAAGGAGCCACGTTGGTCACAGCGCTGCAGTCCTTCGGCCGGTGCAGACACGCAGCAGGACATAGTGGGCGAGAGCATCAAAGCAGTGCCTTCCGGAGGGGGAGCGAGGCCAAACCCCAGGGCTCGCGGAGCGGGAGGACCGGGGTGTGCGGGAAATGATTCGTCCTTTTGAAATCAGTGAATCCTCGCCAAACCTGGATGGCCAAGATTTTCCCTGGAGATTTTCATTTGCCTGAGAGAAATGTATCACTCACGCTCTGAGTGTGTCTTGATAGTTTGTTTGTAATTTTGTGACCCCAGAAACTTTGCATGCTGAGGTACTTAAATTATTTCAGTAAGTAAAAGATACGTATGAACGTATTATAACTTTCACAGGAATATAATGTTCCCACTGTAATGAGTTAAATGAGTCACTTTGATTTTTCAGTTGTTTCAATTACTAGCACTAGGTCACATTTTCTCTATTTGTGACGCTCTAGGCTCTGACGTTCGTAGCAATGGCATAAACAGAAGCGGTTCAGATTGCTGGTTTTTAATGGCAGGAAATTTTTTCTCTGACCCCTCTGACAAATAAGCTTACTGTTTATTTGTGCTCAGGAGTTCCTTTATCTTTTATCTTTTCTTTTCTTTCTTTCTTTTTTTTTTTTAGAGTACTGAGGATCAAACTTAGGATCCTGCGCTTGCCAGGCAGGCGCTGTGCCACTGAGCTTCGTCCCAGCCCCTCCTTTATCTTTTAGGAATAGATGCAAATTACATTTGCCCACGTATTACTGACGTAATGAGGAGCTGTGTTCCTACGCAGAGCCACAGGGCGCTAAGCCTGGCTGTGGAGGAGTGCGCTCACCAGGCCCACCCACGTCACATTTCCTGTTTAATGCTTACGAACTGTTGAAAGCACCTCCGTTATTTTGCTACTTACAATTGCTTTCCGTTGTCCTTATAACAAATGCGGATGAAGCATGCAGAACACTTCGGTGAGATTCTCTCTGAATAGATCGGGCTGGCTGGGTTAAGAATTCACACAAACAGTAGAAACACACCATTTTCCCAAGGAGAAATTGTTACACTGTCATGCTTACATAGGGACTGTGGTTCTCTGGTAGCTTTGCATGGAATCTTTACACATTAAAAAATATGAAAGTGATGCCTGATCAAAATGACTTCTTAAAATTAGCACAGAATATGAAATTATTTGTAAACATCTCCACTTCTTATTTGCCAAGAAAGGGGAGCTTTTTAAGTTTTGATTTCCTAAAATTTTACATTTTGCTTCACTAAGAGTATTTTGAGTAGAAATTTCTTTCTTTCTTTCTTTCTTTCTTTCTTTCTTTCTTTCTT